>JAYJMB010003782.1:0-13676 GCA_036873735.1 Pouteria campechiana
ACACAACAAATGTAATCAGTTGAGGAAAATTAATAATAGTGGAAAATCCTTTGGTATTTTCCAAAGGCGACCAATTTCGGTCATGTCATTCCATTTATATTATTTCTTCCTCATTTTTCTTGTCCTCGATGAACAGTTTACTATCAACTTAGGCCTTGGGACAAGTCCAATCTCTAAGGCATCTTATCATATGGCTCTAGTAGATTTGAGAAAACTAAAAGAGCAATTGCAAGAATTGCTTGACCTATGATTCATCCGTCCTAGTGTATCATCATGAGGAGTTCTAGTTCTCTTTGTTAGAAAGAAGGATAGTAGTCCTAGACTATGCATAGACTATAAAGAACTGAACAAAGTGACTATCAAAAATAAGTACTCTCTTCCTTGCATTGATGATTTATTTGACTAACTAGAAGGGTCAACTATTTTGTCCGAGATTAACCTTTGATTTGGTTATCATCAATTAAAGATCTAGAGAAGAAGACACACCGAAGACTGCATTCCGTACTTGGAATGGACTAACAAATGCCCCTGTAGATTTCATGGACTTGATGAATTGGGTGTTCTGCTAGTTCTTAGATCAACGTGTGATCATATTTAATGATGACATTTTGGTTATTCCAAAGATCAAGAAGAGCATGCAAAATAATCAAGGCTAGTATTGCAAGTCCTACAAGAAAATAAATTGTATGCCAAGCTGAAGAAATGTGACTTTTGGCTTTACTGGATTTCTTTCCATGGGCATGTAATCAATAGTGAAGGGGTTTTTGTAGACCTAGAGAAGATTGAGATTATGGTAAACTGGGAAAGACCTACTACTATGACAAAAGTTAATAACTTTATAGGAATGACTGGTTATTATAGATAATTTGGGGAAAATATTTCCTCCTTTATGGTGTCATTGACATGATTAATAAATAAAAATGCAATGTCTGTGTGGACTAATGAATGGGAGAGAACTTTCTAGGAGTTGAAAATCATCTAACCATAACTTCGGTGTTGGCTTTACTAGACAATGGGAGTAATTTTGTGGTATATAATAATGCTTTTAGTAAGGGACTTGAGTGTGTCCTCATGCAAAATAGTAGAATGATAGCATATGCTATAAAGACGTATGAACAGAAATATCCTACTCATAACTTGAAACTTGCAACGGTGCTAGTTACTCTTAATATTTGGTGGCACAACCTACATGGTGAAAATATAAAAATTTTCACCAATCACTAAAGAGTGTATTTTCTCCCAGAAAGAGGTAAATCTCAAACATAAGAGCCGGTTGAAACTACTAAAGGATTATGACATCATCATCCATTACCATCCTGGTAAAGCATATGTGGTGGCAAATACCTTGATTCCTAAGTCCTATATAGGAGTAGCGGCATTAATCATAAATCAACTATGGCCAATCCATCATATGGAAGTTTTGTGACTCGAGATATTGCCTCCAACGGAGGTGAGATGGTTGTGCGCTATGCAGATCAGACCAGCATTGGTAGATTGAATCAGGGCAACCCATAAATAGGATCTATTTATTTAAGAGATTTGTGACAAACTAGATCAAGGAGAACATACTAAGTTTCACTATGGGCCATATGGTATTCTATTATTCTGCAAATGATTGGTGGTGCCTAGTATGAATAGTCTTCGGCAATCGATCTTGGAGGAGACACATCGGTATAGGTTTTTCATACATCTAGGTAATACTAAGATGTATAGAGACCTTCAGAAGAATTTTTGGTGGAATAATATGAAATGAGAAATTGCTCAATTTGTGGTTCAATGTTTGGTGTGTCTATAAGTTAAGGTAAATCATTAGAGGCCAACAAGTTTATTGTAGCCTCTAGAGTTTTTTGAGTGGAAGTGAGAACGCATCACTATCGATTTTGTGACTGTCTTACCTCGTACTCAGACACAATATGATGTAATCTAAGTAATTGTGGATAGACTTACTAAGTCAGCTCATTTCCTACCATACTAGATCAAATGGCAGAGATGTATATACGGGGATTTGTTAGATTATATGATATACTTATCTCAATTGTATCAAATGGAGATCGCTGATTTATCTCAAAATTCTTGCAAAGTATGTAGAAGGCAAAGGGTATAGAGTTGCACCTAAATTTAGCTTACCACCCACAAAGTGATGACTAGTTTGAGAGGACGATTCAGATCCTAGAAGACATATTGCGTGCTTGTGTCTTAGATTTTGGAGGGTCTTGGGACTGTCACTTAACAATGGCAGAATTTACCTATAACAATAATTATCAAGCAAGTACTGGTATGATTCCTTTTGAAGCCTTATATGGCAAGAGATGCTGCACAAGAGAGGAAGTTGGTGAGAAAAAGTTGTTAGCACCTAAATTAGTCTAGCAAGCTACAAATATAGTGATAGTAATCTAATAGTCTTACAAGTGCATAGGATAGATAGAGGAAATATGTAGATAAGAAGCATCGATATCTTCAATTTGCAATTCGAGAACATGTTTTTTTAAAGGTCTCTCCTATGTAGAGTCTCATAGGATGACTTAACCCAAGAGAGGAGTGGTGAATTAGGTAAATAAAAATTCATTACTTAACCCCTATTGAATCATTTCTCTCTTTTTATGCCTATGTGTGGTATGGTGCAAAATGAATGATAGAAACAATAAAATGCATAAAGAATAAAATAAATGAGCAAACACACGCACACAGACAAGACAATTTTTATAATGGTTCAAGACCCTGTCTCTACATCCACTCTTCCAAGAGCACACACTCATTGTGCCTTGGGTTCCACTAACTCATATAATGGAAATAAAACAGTGCTCCCAACACTCTTCTGGTTTTCACGAGCTCACCAAGAAATTCTCTGGTTTTGAAAATCACTAGCAAACTTGTTGGTTTTCTAGAGCTCACTAACAACTCATACAATGTCATTTTCATGAGCTCACCACAAACTCACTGGTTTCAAAGATCACCAGCAAACTTATTGGTTTTCTAGAGCTCACCAACAACTCTCTGGTTTTAAGTTTATCAAAAAACTTATACACTTTTATATAGTGTTTCTATGAAGAACTGGGGAAGATTTGATCACTCTTTTAGCTCTATGTAATCCAAAAGATCTTCCCATAATCTAAAGACAATGGCCATAAGGATAAGATGGTTTAAGTTCAATGATAGATAACCAAAGGTTTAAGCTCTTGGCCATGGGTGGAAAGATTTGCATATGATTAAGCCCATTTGAAAAGTATTCCTTCATCCACTTTAAATTGTTCCACCTTTTCTCCTTAAATAGCTTCTTCATACTTTCAACCATTGGAGAAGATGGTTCCGTTGAATGCAGGAACAAGAGTAGCATTGAATGAATAAGACCATTTGAATTTTCTGCCGTTGAAGTCCAATTCTTTCTTATTTGCCTTGAGTTGCTGCATTGTCATTCAAAGCGGAGCATGAGCTGTGTTAAAAGGTGTTCCTTGTTTGACTCATCATAGCCTTGAAAAACTTGCAGCACAGCTTATTGCCGAAAATGATGACTAATATAAGTCTGCACAATGACGGCTCGAGTGCAAATGTCATTTTTATGCTTAGTCACATAAATTGATTTTCCTTTGACAAGTTACGGTCTCTCTCTATCTACATTTATTTGCCATAAGTTACAGACGAATTCTTCATAGGTTTGTCTATCAATTGAACTTTCATATGAATGATTTTGTTTGTTGCAAGTAGTAGACAAACTTTGAATGACGCAAATGATGTTGAACTGACTGATAGACAAACTCTTCTTTCTCTACCAAAATTCCTCCAGGGGATTTGTCTATTGTTTGATCCTTCATGTATATGCTTTGTCTATTGTAGATAATAGACCATCTCTTGGTAGTACTGATGAAGTTAAGC
This sequence comes from Pouteria campechiana, assembly GCA_036873735.1. NCBI lineage: Eukaryota > Viridiplantae > Streptophyta > Magnoliopsida > Ericales > Sapotaceae > Pouteria > Pouteria campechiana. The sequence continues at coordinate 3,871 of JAYJMB010003782.1, forward strand.
TAATCGATTGAAAAACTTCTCCTTCTATATAGACAGATGAAGTGGGATGTTTTTCTTTTATTCTTCATTATCTATTGGAAGTGGTAGACAAGGTTCGCTCAGTCTTGCACTAGCAGACGAGATATGGTTTTCTTCTTTTGATTCTTATTGTTTGTTGAAGGTGTCAGATGAAGCTTACATTAACTTGCTCGAATAGACAAATTATGGTGTTCATCTGATTAAGCAATAGACGAATTATGTTCTGCTTTGTCTTGGATAGAATACTTTGCATGTTGTATTTGTCTGTTGTAAGTTGTAGACCATCATGCCTTTATCTATTGAAGCCCATTTCGATTTAAGCAAACTTTTTTTATTCAACTTCTTCTATCATCATGATGCAGCTTTTACTTTGTCTTCTACTTTGGCTAATGCTTGTCTATCATGAGTAACAAACAAACTTTTGATTCGCAGGCAAAGTGAAGTTCTTTAATTATTTTGCACACTTCGAGCAACAAAAGGGCTTTGTTCTTACAACTTCCTTGGTTCTTCAATCTTGATTTGTTTGTCTTGGCTTAGCTAGTTGTACTCCCTTATCTGTTCATATTGCCTTTTTGTCCTCAGACTAATCTATTCTTCTAACTTTGTTGATAAAATAAACTTTTCTCCTTTTTTTGTATGTTTGTTTGGGCAACAATTTTTTCTTTCTTCCTTTGTCTGAGTATTTGCTAAAGCTTCTTCTTTTCTCTTCATCTCAGACAAGTTTTCTTTAGTCGATATAAATAGCTTAAGTTTCTCAAACAACTTTATGCTTTTCGACCATGGATTCATCTTTAACTTCTTGTTTTGCATTTATCTATTGACATTTTCTCATTAAGGTTGACAGAAAATGCAAACTTGTTGTAGCACATCTTCAAAGCCTTGTTTGTCTCCTATTTTTTTTGTTGGTGGAAGCATCTAAAGCAACCTTCTTTGTTGCTTGTCTCCAGACCTTCTATTTTCTTCTTCTTCTTCCATGATTTTCATCAGCTCAGCTCCTTTAGAATGTAGCAGATAGTTATGGCAGTTTATTGTAGACGATCATTATCCTGCACTTTAACTTTTTTGCACTTGCTATATTATTAGCTTTGATATATATAATATCAGAATGTATTTTATCCTCATGTGATTATATTATTTTGTAAAGCATGGATAATATACATTACCATTAAATGAATAATATGAAAGCTTAAGTAACTATGTTGCATAGTATTGATTTAGCAATTTTATGCAGTAAAAGTTAATTAATATTTATTGTGTGCACGCCATAAAATGAGAAATATATGCTTGTGTAATTAAACCTTTATGATTATTTGATTATGTTAATTAATAGTTATCAATTCATAATCATATATATGATTGTTAGAAATTTAAACATACAAAATTATTATCTTAATGTAAGTTTTGTTATCATCAAAATCATATACAATAATGCTAGCATCCTACCCATGAAGTTATGAGATTTGGAATAAAGGAAAATATGAGTCCTCATTTTATTGGGCCATTCAAAATCTTCGAGTCTATTGATGGAGTTGCATACCGATTTGCTTTACTGTCATCATTATTTAGAGTACACAATTTATTCCATATTTCATAGTTGAGGAAGTATGTAGTAGACCCTTCGCATGTACTATGTGCAGAGCAGTTTTAGGTTGAGGAAGACTTAACATATCAAAAGTGGTCAATTCAAATACTTGATGTCTATGGTAGATCGTTAAGAGGAAGGACAATAAAGCATGTCTTGGCGTAGTAGAGTAACCACATTAAAAAAAAGCCACATGGGAACTTGAGAAAGACATGAAATGGCTTTATCCTAATTTTGCTTTTCCCAGAGAGATCTAATAATTTTCGAGGATAAAACTTTTATAAGGTGGGGAGGATGTAATATCCTGTGTGAATGTGTTACTTTAATCTTAACAGCGGCGGTGTGTATTAGTCGAAAATTGTAGCATGTAGGATGATGGGTAAGGTGCGGTGCATGGGCAAACAACTGTAACAAGGTGAACTTTTGCTCTGTGTGTGTGTGTGTATTTGTGAGGATTGCAAGAAAGGAGAGACGCCGGCTGTGGAAGTTCAAGCATTTGAGGAGGAAGAAATTTCATTGTAGTTCCTTTGTGAATCATCACAACAGGTAAGTAGGAAGATACTTGTATATGTAACTTATTTTACTAGGTTGTTGTCAGTTTGGATCAATTATTCATGCAATTTTAGTACATGTAAATCACAGTCGAAAATGTCTCTAATCATTAGTAATCATTTCTGATTGATTTTTGGATGAATAGATTTTTTTTTATGATGACATGCAATGCCTATAGTAAATTAGAACCATTGAATCTATTCCATCTATATGTATTTGTGTGGCATAAGAAATTGGAAAATTTTGATGAGAAATTATTATTTATTGGTGATAGTTTTCTATCATTTGAAAATTAATTTTCATTAGATTTTCATATATTTACAAAATTTAAATATTATATATAAGTCTTGCTAGAATTTATATATTACATCCTATGGGACAAATTTACGAAATGTCATATATATATGCCTTTATGAATGAAAATAGAAAAAAATGGGAGAAGGATGCTACACGAGGCCTAGACGCCATCCATGCACAATGTCCAGCATCCCATTTGTTATGGGCATGAGAAATGAATTTATATATGATGTTGTACATGAGATTAACAAGATATGGACCATTGAATGTTTTCATCATAATGTTATTTACCTTGGGTAGTAATATTTGGATTAAATGATTTTATTTGGATGGTAAAAAATGAAGATTTCATAATATGAAAATTTCATAAATTTTAGTATTTTTGGGCTATAGATTTGCAAATGGTCTATATGGAATGATTAGTGTATTTTTAATCGCTATGGGTAAAATTTAAAGGATTTTGGAAATTTAGAAATGCAAGAAAAGTATAATTTTTCATTATTTACATTTTGGGACAAAAATCCCTAAAAAATTACCACTTCCCCTTGCGAAACTGTGTTTGGGCCTACTGAGGCCAAGCCCAGCATAGTTGTCAAGCCAAAAGACTATAATATGCCCACATCAAGCAGGCTTAGATGAGCAGGCTTCGTTCCAGGCCCAAATACAAGCAAATGCCCTAAAGCTAAGCCTAAGCAGTAATGGCAGCGATGACAAATGATGACATCTAATGGGGATGTTCAGTAGGCCAAGTCTAGAGTTGGCGAACCTAGCCATGAGGTATACCAAGGGCGTTGGCCCAACACCCAGCCCAGGCAGGTTCCACCGGCGCCGGTGTCTAGTTGTCGGTCCGGTGAGTAGGAATGGACAATCATAGTTGATTTTTATATATTTGGACCCACTATCTTCAATTTGGACGATTAGATGTCTATTTTGAGGTTTTTGAATATTCTAAATCTAATGAAAGGGTCAGATTGCCCAAATAGTAGTTAGATCATAGGTTATGTTTGGATAGTCATAAAGGATGGGTTTTATGGCCATAAAATTGATGTATGATTTGCCAAACTAAACTAGATATGGTCTAAGATAAATTTTTATAGTAGTGCCCAATAGATTATTTACATTGGACAAATTATTCTGTTGCTAGCACTATCAATTAAGCTCCGTGATGGAGCTACCTTATATGTAGGCTAGCCAGGGTAGCTTGGAGTGCAAAAAATTTTTTTACATCGCCAATGGAGCTACCTTATCAAGCTAGCTTGGGATAAGATATGTACAGATAGTGATATATGATGTGAATTATTTTTGACACTTGTGTCGATTGCATTTATCATTCTTGCTAAATTTATGACTGACTCCTTCATTATTTTATTTTTTCAAAGAATGCCACTCAAGGAGAGAATTAGTTCATTGTAAAGGAGTAAATGGTGCTGACTTTCATTCCAAAAGAATATTAAAGACATGTTTGTCTTATATTATTTTATGAAACATGTTTTCGTAGATTTGGCAAATATGACTATTATAAATGATTTTTTTTATTTATTAGTTTATTATGATTACTTTTATGATTATGTGTCATCCTAAGTGCGATAAATCTTAGGAGATTTGCCCTCAGATTTGAGAATGATATCTAATTATACTATTTTTGTATTCCAGTTGTAATAGTTGTAATCAAAACTATACACTCTAAACTCAACAAGGTTTATTGCCAAGATCTACTAAATGTGTGTGTTGCAATGGGTTGCGATTTGGCTAATGATGGGTCCGAGGACCCAATTTGCGGCTTTGTGCCATTCCTTTGCACTCGTACATCAAGTGGTTATGCCCAGCCGTACATGAATGACATTCTACTACCGACGAATATGGATCTAGATAGCACTTGTCCGAGCACTCAACCATCCATCGTCTGGAAAGTACCCCCCAGATGGCTTTGACCAAGAGATATCTCACCACGGGCTATTGTAGGCATCTACGCACTACACAAGTGCACTGAGATCCCTACCATCAATTAAAGTAGCAATTGAAATTGTCAATCAGATTTAATTGGGAGAGATGGTGGCAGAGGAGCTGTGAAGGTTTTGGGATTTCTCACCTATTAGGAGTGTTGGGGATCTGATCGATCATGGAGAGGGCCCAGCGGTGAGATATCTGGCTGAGGGGCTTTGTTCACTGCCAAAGGGAAGGATTTGGATGGATTTGATGGCAACGTCCATTAATGGCGGAGATTAGGACTTACTGGGATCAAAAAGAGGCAGAAGCAGCAGAGCAGGACCTAGATGGCTGTGACCCTTAGTTGTAAAGTCGATGTTTTTACACCTAAGGGTGCATTTCGGAAAGGCAGATAAATGATAGAAGAAAAACTTTTTCACCGCTTTTTATGTTACTTTTGATGTAATATGATATCTTAATTACTTAAAAACTCTTGATTTTCTATTATTATTTATATTTTTAATTAGTGTTTAATATTTTTCTATATAATAAGCCTACCTATTTTATCTTAATTTACTTTATTTCTATTTATAAGTATTACCCTTTATAATATTATATCACTTTCCCCGTTCCCAAAATAGAGTGGGGACCATAAGTCTTACGTGGACACATTAGTCAACTTTAACTCCCAGTGAAGAGACATCGAGGGATGTTGTTGCATTTTATGATGATGGTTAACTAAACAGGTGCATTTATAATTTTTTTATGGGTAGAATTTGATCAACAAATAAGTTTCAATAAACGCAAAACCTTTTGGAGACTAATATGCAAACTTACGCAACATGGATGGGCAACATACAAACCATTCAAAAAGTTTTCTACTTAAATTTTATACCTAACGAAATATCCTGTTGATTTGAATTTTATCCTTTAATTAAGGCTAAGATTATTATATCATCTACATTTCTAAATAATAAAGATCGCCTACTTCTAATCTTTCTCACCTCATGTCTCATTTTGTGCTGATTGATAAATTAGCACGCACCATGTTACCGTTATATTATTGTTAATCGAAATCTACCCTATTAATCATTGTCTTATCTAAATAAGTTAACGCGTCAACATACTGTCCCTATCATTCAATCACATGGATTTTATCTCTTTAAATTTTCCATGGCTATAAATTTTTAAATAAACCCATAGATATAGAATCTAAGAAAACATGAGATAAACATATAAGGATATTGGGCCATACCTCAATATTAATTTTTCCCAAATAATCAAGAAACTCAAAATAAAAAATTTAAGTTGCAATTCTGAAAAACGGAGCTCTTCCTTCGGACGATGGAGACAAATTGACCCGAAAATTGGGCAACAATAATTGTAACATCCAAACATGACTATGTGTTAAAAAAGAACAAGTCAAATGAAAAATTCGTCAATTATGTTGATTGGAGCTACTAATTTCAGGCAAAGTGGGAAAATTTTTCAATCTTTATTAGAACCGAGAATCTCAGGCAAATAGAGGGAATTCTCTAATTCTAATGAGCTGAGAACATCAGGTTAGCAAAAGCGAGGCAAATTTAACTGAATTCATTTGCATTTCTCTATCAACAAAGCAGAAAGGATAGTTCCAACAGCAAAATTCTACAAGAAAAAGAGAAGTTCTAATGAGTCCAAGAGACAGACTTTCTAAAAAAATTTCCAGTTTGATCATCAAATTCTACTGAGATTGTCAACTTCTCCCGCTTCTTCTCGTCTTCTCTTTTTCTTTTTCTTTGTTCCTTTTCAAATGAAGAGGAGGTTATTCGGTCCTCAGTGGTCCCTTCTCTCTTTTGTTCTCTTCTTTGTGGCTGGAGAAGACGCCTTCTTCTTCTTTTCTCCGACTACCTGGGTTTTAAAGTCCAACACCAGAGCTCATTAGACAAATATCACTCCTACTTTCGTTAAAAACGGAAATTCACAACCTAACCAGGTTACTTAGGTCATCCCATGGCAGCGAGGTTATAGCCCACTTGCATCTACCCGTCCAAAAGTCCCGTTGAGGCACGCTCATGGCCCAAAATCTTATACTCATGCTCGTAAACTGGCAATGGAATACATGTATTCCATATAATCTTATACCCATGTTATTCTTAATTATTATATATCTAATGTCCAATATATAAAAGCCCACGCTACAAATTCATGGGTGTTAATCTACCCTATGCACTATTATTAGGCACAAGAGTATTTTGCTTACAGACCATAATTAAATTGACAATTTCGTCTTAATTGCATAACATGTTATTTCTCTTTTCTCTCTTCATCACACTGACAAACACACTTTGACACTGCCTACGTACACGTCAACCTATTAACCATTTCTCTCTCTCTCTCTCTCTCTATATATATATATATATATATATATATATTATTCACAGTTTATTTGACAGAGTCATTACGTTATTTTCTTACATTTAACTGATTAAAAATCCTCTTTATATATCAGTCCACAGCTCACATGGGCCCAGGATTTTGAAATCAATAGATATTCATACTTTATAGTCAACACAGTGGCCTGCGTATTCAGATTAAATGATTGTGGCCACACAAAGGAGCTGCAGCAACCAAGCAGTTGAATGGCGATTTATAGCGTGCTTCTATAATTTCCACTGGCATTTCTCTAACCAAATTTGAACCCAAGCCTTTCCGACACCCACCGAAAAGCCCTCCTAGATTTAATATCAATTCTAGCAAGCACTAGAAACATGTAGATCTAACATTCAACTAGCGGCAAAGCGACAATGCCCTGGTGAATCGGAGGATGTAAATTCAACTACCTTTTAATCTGAGAGTAAATGCCTGCAAGGACAAAAGAACGTCTCTTAGCTTTTCCAGAGACTCCTGATGGATCAAATTGCCTTCGCTATCAAATTTTCTAGGATGTGCGAATGCATATATGAATAGTTCCGGCTTATTGATGAAATGAAGATCCAGAAAAACCCCAATCTGGCGTAGATGGTATTGTGATCTGCCACCCCCAAAATCTGCTCCAGCACTTACAACGGCAGCAGGTTTATCCGCCCAGAGATTTGGGTCTCTAGATGCCCAGTCGAGGGCATTCTTCAAAACTCCTGAGACATAGCAAACAAAAAGAGAACTATTAGAAATAAATAAAGTTATAAGGGATCACACGCTAACATGCCGTGTCAAACTCAAGAGCAGTCCATTATTCAATGCTCCACATGTGGGGTATCCAAGCTGTCGGCAAGCACAAGACAAAAACCAGTGCACTCCCTGAACTTATATAGAGGTATATTGGTTTGATAAACCCAGTAAAAGAGAGAAAGCCTCCATATTCAACGCAAACATAGGCCACTTGATCCTTAAAACAATCCATCAACAGTACATATTTGCGTGTATTGCCTTACATATGAAGTTTCATGGTCGGTCCCTAGGAGGAAAAACAGTCGTTTGTTTGGGTAAGGCGTGTGTGTGCATGCTAGACAAACTGACATGGTTTGTTTGCAACTTTTTCCTAAAGACAATTTTGTTCTCAACTAGAAAAGAGAAACCGCGAATTCGAAACGCCTGATTTTTTAACAAAACTCAGAAGCCCCAATATAAAAAGACCACGTTCTACCTCTAAATTTCGAGATGGAGCTTCAAGGGTGTGATACCATAAAAAAACAAATAATAGATTTGCATATAAAGTTTTCTTCCACTGCATGTATTAATAAATTTCTTAACTTTAGGCATAATTTTTATTTTACATATCATAACAACCACAAATGGGTGTGACCACCTTAATTCACTATTAAGGTCAGATAACGAGTCGGCTTAGCTGAGTTCCTCACATCTCAGGATGTTTCATCGCAGGTGAGCACGTGGAACATAACATCCTTGCTTTTTAGTACTCGGATCTTGGGCTAATCATCAAAACCCAAATGTTGGAGAATTAATCCAAGCTGCTAAAACTAAAGCACTACTTACCGGTGACAGAGTAGTTATACTCTGGAGAAGCAAATAAAATACAGTCGGCCGCGACAATCTTTTGACGGAACTCTTCCACCACATGAGGGAAAGTGCCACCCACCTCCAGATCAGTGCTCAGAAAGGGAAGGGTCTCGATGTCCACATAGTCAATCTGCATTCCTTGGATAGACTCTTCACACAGCTTGGCAGCTGGAAAAAGCAAAAAAAAAAAAAAAAGACAGACGAAGGCAGAGTTTCTTTAGCGAGCTAAATGAAGCAGGAACTGAGAGGAGAAAGAGATTGCAGAGAAAGATCACCAGCTCGGATTAGGCCGCGGTTGCGGGAAGTTTTGTTGAGGGAGCCGCATAGGGCTGCCACTCGAATGACGGATGGTTTGGCTCCTGTGACGCTTGACCCCATTTCTTGCCTGCTTCCGCCGTCCGTCGGCGGTTGCCCAGCATTGCATAAATAGATAGTCAGTGACGATTGCGTGGTCAATCGGATGTGGTAATTTTAGCAGTCTTGGGACGCCGTAGGAGCCGGCTCTTTGAAGGTCAATGGCCTACGCTTACAGTTAAGTTGAAATATCACGTACATTTTGGCAGTTGAGAGAGACACATTGAAATTATCTATGCAATACGATTTCGGCAGTGTTATGATTCGTCAAATAAGCTTCTAGATTTTCCGCAGTAAGAAAAGAGTGTCGACTAACCTTTGTCTCTTGGAATATGCGCCTGTTTTCATTTTGTTTTTTTCGTCGTCATCGGCCCCCACGGATTACATTATCGACGCAGCCAACATTGAAAAGGTCATAGGCTGTATTCGCAGGAAGCTTTTGGTGGTGGGTGGCGTGTGAATGGAGAGGACGCTAAGGGACTTGACCGATGACTGAGCCTAATCTTGCCATTCAAGTAGAGAGAATAATCATTAAAAATAAAATAAATAAAGATAAAATAGCTAGCTTTTTTCATAAAATAAAAAAATAATGACTCAAAATATAAATAGTACGAAAAAATAAAGATTATTAAATAATTAAAATATAAAATCATATCAAAAGATGTGCAAAAAAGGAATTAAAAAGAGAAAAAAATCTACTCTCTTTTCTTAATTAGCAAATGGAGAAGTTCAACTTCTCAATTAATTGAAAATTTTCTCATTTACAAGTATACCTATAGTTTTATATAATAATTGAATTTATACCAAAGTTTTTAAAATATTTAAAAAACTACCAATAAATTTTTAGAATTATTGCATTTATACCAACATTATTACCTACCATTTAAATGATCCCAAATGGCTAGTAAATCCAATACACATGCAGATGCATGCATTTATGTTTCAATATATAATATATTATATTTTTTAAAAAAATAATATACATTTTAAAAGTTTATTTAATATAATATGTATAAATACATAAAAATATATTATATAGATAAAAAAATATAAATATATTTTTTAAAAATATATAAAT
>JAYJMB010003783.1:0-13676 GCA_036873735.1 Pouteria campechiana
GCGGGTGGGGAGTGGCCGTGAGTGGGCGCCCTATGCCAAAGCGGACAATAGTGCACCTGGAGCCCGGGTTGTTACACCTTGTTGTGGAAAAATATCACCTTGCCATGGCAAAAAATTGCCTTGCCATGGCAAGGTCTTGCTGTTTGCCCAAAAGTGAATTTTCTGGGGCCTTGCTGCAGTAAAGAAAAGTCTTGCTATGGCAAGGTCTTTTTTTCCAATACAATATTAGTATTTTTATCATAACTTTTATGTAAAATGTCTAAATGACCTAATTTTTGAGGCATTGGAAAGCTAACTTTAAGGGATAGAACTTTTATGTTAATGACATTTCCCAAATCAACCTCCAAACATGTCAAAAATTTGGATAATTTAACCTAATTTGTTTATCTTGTTATTTTTCAATCATTTGGAGTAGTTTTAGTATATTATTCATAAATTCCTCACATGACATTGCAATTGAGTGATTTTTCTATCATTGGACAGATAATGTCATTATATAGAACTTCTTTGTTGAATATTATTTCAAATTAGTCTATTATGCATGTCAAAAACCAATTATAATCATCCCTTTTTCAAATTTCGCATTTTCATAATATACGCTTGTGCTCCTTTAGTTTTCTTCCAAATTTTCTACAAATTCTCTCATCTATCATCACTAAAATTTTAATCATTTTATTTTTCATTACTTCATGCATAATCCTCTTAAAATGCTTATTCAAGAAATTAATTCTCACTTCAAACTCAATCAATAACCCATTCATCACAAAGGCTATTTTAAATCAAAATTCACATTTATGAAATATCATCCATAGCCTCATTTTATATCAAACACTTCATATATCAACAAGATTACTTCCCACATATCACATGCATGAAATGAAACATGCTTATGCTATTTAATGCTTTATTTGAAGTTAATTTCCAAAAATCACTCATTCAATTGTTTTTAACCAAATTTCTTTGAATTTTCTGCTATAACTGATTTCTTATGCTATTTTCATTCTAAAATGCATCCAAGTCTTAAAAAAAGATTCCACATACATCATAATATCTATAGTAATCATATTAAGTCATTCATATAGATCATAATAGTTCCTTTGCTCAATTTCACCATTTTAGTTCTTTTTCTTCTATTCACTTTATATAACTTAAAATAGTAAAATTTATTGAATTCATAGAACAAACTCTACCCATTTCCATATGAGTAGATTTCAAACACCACAAGTGTTACAGACTCCCATCCTTCCAAAAAGTTTTGTCCTTGAAACTTTCAAGATTGAGTAATTTTTGTTAATGTCTCAAATTTACAATCAAATCATGACTTGAAGATCCGTCTCCAGATAATACACCATGCAAGCTATGACCTTCTGATCATATAAGCTGATCATTCACAAAGTGTCCTTAACTAATAGAAAAATTTACGTATGTAATGCTTTATCTAAAGAATTCAAGATATTCATATACATTCTCCTCAACAGTAGGATTACCACTAAACATCATTTTACCCATACAAGACTTGCCATTTACAATGAGTACCACCAATTTACAATTCAATTATCTTACATTGATTTTCTAGTCATCCAATCAATTTTCAACATAGCATTCAATATTTTTACTTAATCTCTTCAAATTCTGGAATATACCATAGTATAATCACAAGTTAATCCAAATAACCTCCAAACACATTAATTAGCCAGATTTACGTCATTATGATAATCAATATCAACAAGAACATATGTCCCGATAAGCCATTTTTCTAATTCATCTTTTCTCATAATGACCATTCCAATCATCTAACACAAAATTTTCCATAAAAGATGACTTATCGTGCTGCTTATGATGTACATTCAATAAAATAATTCTTATACATCAAATGGAACTACTATCATGTGATTAATATAAACAATAACCAAAAATTTTTAACTAAGATTCTATATCCTATCTACTCTACATCTCATTCTTTCATTTGCCTGCTACTAACCAGTACCATGCTTGGGAGTCTATCAATGAAGTGGACTCAGCTATTATTAAGTGGACACAGCATCCCCAGTTGTTACATATGCCATGAATGTCATGAATGCCATGAATGTCATGAATGCAATGGATGTCATCAATATCATGAGATCTTGAACGCCACACAAATGCCAAATGCCACCATACTGCCGCCCTGGCACTCATCACCTCAAGGGTGTCATGTCATTTTCTAATTGGACAAGATGGGTGGCCCGCTGTCAAGCTGTGTTAGTCCCACAGTCTAATATTATAGGCAAAATAGTCCATTTCTGGATGGATTCCATCAGAAACCAAAGGAGCCATCCTAATAAGCACACAAACCACAAATACAAGATGATCATATTCTAGCAGGCCTCCTTGATACATATCAATTCTATTTCAAGAGGCATACTATTCCAAGCATGCACCCCAACCATGCATCCAAGCCTTAATCAAATCGTTAATTATCTAAGCCTTAATCAATTAACCAATTTTCCACACCTCAATCAAATAGCCAACCAATTTCACACAAATACCATTCTAGTAGGCATCCAAAGTTAAATTCAAACAAATGATATCGATTTAAAATTCAATTCTAAACAATTGATGTCCATATCCAAATCTAAAGTCAAGCATACATCCTATTCTCATTTCCAATCCAAGTGTGCTTCAAATTCTCAATCGCTATTAAAGCATGTCTCGATTTTTGATCAATTGGTTAAATTCAAATGCAAACTACATCAATTCATTAATACAAGTAACCTAGGCTAATAAAAATAGTCAATCTTAATTCCATGAGGGAATATGTAAGTTCCTTTATCACAATTCACATCATTTTATCATATAACACAGTATCATCATAACACGACAATTCCACAAATGGCCAGATGAATAACCTTCAAAACAATTATTACTTTTATCCATCCCAATTCATAATATCAACACTTTATCATAGCCCAAATAGTCAACAAATAGTATAACCACTATCCTTATCCAATCATTTATTCAATTTAACTGCTCCCAAAAAAATTATTCACTAAAACATAACATAATTTCAATAAACACAATTCAATTCAACCTTAGTGAAACCTAATGTTAATCAACACCATCATGGCCCAGATAACTATTTATTCAACTCAACATGTCCATAAGCAAAGTTGTTTATTTACAAACTAAGTTTTCAATCAAAACTTCATTAAGGAATCCCCAAAGTATCTAACATATAATTCATTACAACATTTCTTCAGTTCTAAATTAAATCCATAATCCAACAAAACATAGATAAATATTTGGAAATCATATCACATCGTACTATCTTAAGTTGAATTCATCAAATAACCTATAAGGGTTCATATAGTTGATTCCATTACAATTCAATCTAATAAACAAAATTAAAACTAGCTTAATATCCAAAATAGGTAAACATCCAATTATGCTTCCTTGCGTCATCACCATGCTTCCCTGTGCTACTCTAATCATAACTAACAGTTGTCGCTGATCTAAATCCTCATTTCAATCATGCTTATGCTATTACAATGCTTCTATAGTCATTTCAAAATTCGTCTTCTATGAATATCAAATTTCATTCATACCAATCATACATGATCATATCCTTACATAATTATCATTTACTTGACCTTTATTTTCTCTCTCATGCCTTCCTATTACCCATAACTAATGTTCTCCTATTTTCTCAAATCATGATCAACTTATTGTTAGGCATGTCATTTCCTATCTTTGTTTGTAATATCTCATAGCCATCATGATCCTGGGCTTATCACTTAGAGTCTAAGACTTATCACATAGATAAGTCTTAGGCTCTTATACCATTCTATTACTTCCCATCTTTTGAGGCGTGACTTATCATTTTATACTATATTTTCACCTTGACTTGCCCACTTTTAGGGTGGGGTGCTTTGCCAAAAAATCTGGCCGTGCTTCCTCTGAATTTCATCCATTCAAATGTGTATAGTTTTATCAAATAAAATAAAGCAATGATATTAATTCTAAAATACACATGCCCATACTCCCACAACCTAAGATCTAGGCGAATCATGATGGCACTCCACATCTTTCTAATTATACAAATTCATTTACAATATGACAAATAATTCACTAAGACATGCCTTTACACCACTTATACATCATTTGAGATCTCATGAATACAAACATATAAATACACTTAAAATTTACAATTTTAACTCATTATATCAAAATTTAATTATCTTCAAATCCTGCTTCTCAGTTTTAACTAATAGTTGAAATGCTTTACTTGACCTGCTAGCTAAAAATATAAATAAGAAGGCGTGAGTCTAGGCAACTCAGTAAGCAGGCATGATTCAAAAATAATAATGAATTAAAATAACATGTTTGTAACCAACACATCATTTCATATCCAAATAATCAAAATCTATACTCAAGCCTTATTCACATTATCAATTCAATCTCAAATGATTGCATTCAATCATGCCAATATACTTCATACATACATATCAACTTTATCAATTTCTACAAATCATAATATCATTTGCATAAATCATTCTCACTATTCCTCAATAATCAAATAGCCTTTCTATAAACAAAACGTTAATTATTCCAAACCAACTACATCTCAAAAATAAAGAAATATAGGATATGCACTATCCCCAACCAAAACACAAATGCCCTATTAAACAAATGACATATTTCATATAGCCAAAAGAAAGAGCCTCCTTACTTTAAGAAAGTTCAATTCCATAGCTCCTTAGATTCCATAACTTCATGTCCAATCATTGCTCATAGGCCCTACATGCATAACATACATTATAATTCCATTTAATTATGCTCTTAATACTAAGATAACTTTAATTAGCTAATTCAAGTCCAATTCAATTTCTCATATGCTTCAACCTATCCATACCATCCATGTACATTGTTATTCAACTTTGATTCTTGATCTAGGCTTAACTAGTCAACAACACTTCATTTAATACATCAATTCTTCATGAAAGCCTTTTATCAAACAGGCTATAAGCATTGATTAATTCATAAGGATTCGATATAAATAGCAAGGAATTCTACATTTATTAACGTGTGATGACTATACTATTCAATGAATAAGTGATTAAGTCCAAATCACAAGTTAATTATGCCCTTAATTCAATAACTTGACTGCTTAATCAAGCTATACCAAGAACCTCTTTTTAACCTTATTTAGATTCTCTTTAAAAACCAGATTTTTCACTCCCAACATCCCAAAACACCAACATCCCAAAACATTCTACTTCATGCATTAATCATTTTCTCTTATGAAGCCATTATCAATTTCATCTTTATATCTCAAATTCCACTATTCATGAATCTTTCAAAACTCTAACTTACCAAAATTATAAATTTCCATGCCCAATTAAGTTTCAAAACATCATTAAACATGAATGATTCATTTTTCCTATAATGTGACAATACAATCCCAGCATTTTCCTGAAGTAGGTACTATTCATAAATGGGTGAAAACCCTAGCAAGGCTAAATTCATGAATTTTCATGTTTAAATCACTAAAATTAACTTATTAAATAATTCTCCCATGTTTAATACAACATACACCATGAAATTTCCCACAAAAATCACTATTCACAAAATCTACAAAACCCTAGCTAAGGAAAAATAGAAATTTGGTTAATAGAAATAACTTACCATGAAATATATGTGTGTCTTTCATTCATGAATAAGAATCCACACCCAAAGATACTATTAGCCTCTTCCATTTGTAAGAAATTAGATTTTTTTCTATTTCCCACCATCCAAATCATCAAAACCCAAACCAAGAGGCATGCTTAAGTGATAAAATACCTAGAAAAGGAATTTCCAAAGTTTAAATGACATGAATTTGGGCTAAATAGGATGGGTTCCAAAGATAGGGTAGGAAAAAGAAGAAACAAGATGGAATAAATGAAAAACTGGATGGGTTTCAAGCTTAAAAAATTAGATTTTTCAAGTGCTCTAACATGCCATAGAACCCTTGTAGCAACAAAGACTTGTTGGACGGCCAAAAAATGTAATTTTAGAAGCCTTGCCATTGTAAAAAATAACCTTGCCATGGCAAGGTCTTGCTGTTTGCCCGAAAATGAATTTTCTAGGGCCTTGCCGTAACAGAGAAAATTCTTGCCGCGGCAAGGTCTTTCTGTCTGATATAGTATTTTTATTTTCATCATAAATTTTATATAAAATGTCCAAATGACATAAGTTTTAAGGCATTGAAAATATAAATTCAAGGGCTACAACTTTCGTGTTAACAACATTGATCAAATAAGCCTTTAAATGTGTAAAATATTTGGATAAAGTAACCTAATTTGTTTATCTTATTATTTTTAGTCATTTGCAACAGTTTTGGTATATTAGTTATAAATTCCTCATCTAATATCAGAATTGAGTGATTTTTCTTCCATTGGATAGATAATTTCATTATATAGAACTTCTATGTTGAACATTATTTCAAATTAATCCATTATGCATGTAAAAAATCAATCATTGTCATCCCTTTTTCAAATTCAACATTTTCATAATGCACATTTGTGCTCCTTTAGTTTTTTTCCAAATTTTCCATAAATTCTCTCATCTATCATCACTAAACTTTTAATCATTTCATTTTTCATTACTCTCATTCATAATCCTCCTAAAATTCTTATTTAAAAAATTAATTCTCACTTCAAACTCAATTGATAAGCCATTCATCACAAAGGCTATTCAAAATCAAAATTCATACTTATGAAATATCATTCGTAGCCTCATTTTCTATAAAAAACTTCATATATCAATAAGATTACTTTGTACATATCACATGCATGAAATGGAATCTGCTTATGCTATTTACTACTTTATTTGAAGTCAATTTCCAAAAATCACTCATTTAGTTGTTTTTAACTAAATTTCTCTAAATTTTCTACTATAAATGACATCATATGCCATTTTCATTTTAAAATGCATCCTAGTCTTACACCAAGATTTTCCACACATCATAATATCTATGATAATCATATTAAGTCATTCATATAGATCATAATTGTGCCTTTGTTCAATTTTACCATTTTAGCTCTTTTTCTTCTCATTGACTTTATGTAACTCAAAATAGTAAAATTTATCGAATTCATAGAATAAAATCTACCCATTTCCAGATGAGTAGATTTCAAATATCACAGGTATTACACAAACCCCTTGAATTGCTACATATGAATTTAGTTGGACCAACAAGTACTAGAATTCTTGGAGGAAAACATTACGCATATGTTATTATGGATCATTATAGTAGATTTACCTGGATAATGTTTGTAGCATCTAAAGATGAAGCTTTCTCATCATTTGAAATATTTATCAAATGTGTATAGAATGAATGAAGCTCTCATATTGTTGCCATAAGGAATGATCATGGTGGAGAATTTGAAAACAAAAGATTTACTAATTTCTATGAAAATAATGAAATTCTTCAAAATTTCTTTGCACTAACACCCCCAAAAAATGGAGTAATAGAAAGAAAGAACAGATCCTTGCAAGAAATGACAAAAATGATGTTGAGTAAATATAGCCTGCCGCAGTATTTTTGGGCTAAAGCAATGAACACTATATGTTATATTATTAACAAAATCTTCACTAGATCCATACTCAACAAAACTCCATTTGAATTATACTATGGCAAAAAACCAAATTTTTCTTATTTTCATACTTCGGGTTGTAAATGCTTTATTCTTAACAATGGTAAAGAAAACCTTGAAAAATTTGATAGCAGATCTAATCAAGGAATATTTCTAGGTTATTCCATTGTTAGTAAGGCATTTAGAGTGTATAACTTCAGACTTAAGATTGTAGAGGAATTCATCAATGTCAAATTTGTTGAACATACTAACTACATGAAAAGAAATAGTGATTTTGATGATGAGACATAATTTTCCAACAAGTGTGAAAAAACCAAGATTATAATATAAACAAGTAGAAGCTCTACTATCAGAGACAACAATGAATGAAGTTGAACCATCCACAATAGAGGTATATGAGGAAAGTAACCCATTTCTTCCCAAAGATTGGAGGTTTATGCATGCTCATTCTGAAAACCAGATAATTGGTGATGTGTTTGATAAAGTTAGAGCTAGATCATCTTATCACCAAATATATGGTAATTTTGCTTTCATTTCTCAATTAGAACCAACTTGCATAGACTAAGCATTAGAAGATGAGAACATGATTTTAGCTATGTGAGCAGAATTGGATCAATTAAAGGAAATGATGTGTGGAGTATTGTTCCAAGACCAAACCATCAATTTGTTAGAGAAACAAAATGGGTCTTTAGGAACAAAATGTTGAGAATATATTATATATGATTTTGATGATAACAAAACCTATATGCTTAGATCTCTAATGATCGTATAAGGTTATGAATTAATAAAAATTAACATAAACATATGAATGATTTAGCATACATTCCTCAATTTATGGTGCACACACAATAAACATTAATTAATCTTTACTACATAAACTTGCTAAATCATATTATGCACCATAATCACTTAAGCTTTCGTATTATGCATTCAATAAAAATGTATATTATCTTGACTTTACAATGATACAATCACATGAGGATAAAATACATTTTGATTTTATGAAAGCTAACAACATACCAAGTGCGGAAATGTTCAAGTGTAGGATAATAGTTATCTACAACAATCTGCTACAAACTATCTGCTATGTTCCGCAAGTAGCTAAACTGATGAAAATTGTGGAACAAGAAAGGTTGCCTTATGGCAGTTGAGGCTTCCACGAACAACAACATGGGAGAAAAATAAGGCTTTGAAGATGTGCTATAATGTTTGCATTTTCTATTAACCTTAATGAGAAAATATCAATAGGCAAATGCAAAATAAAAAGTTAAAGAAGAAGCCATGATCGAAGAGCTTAATTTGTGTCTAAGAAATTTGAACTATCTACTTGATTTGATCAAAGTATGTCCAAGATAAAGCACAAGGATGAAGAAGAACCTTAAGGCTTCGCAAACAAAGAAGTTGAAGATGAAGCTATGGTCGAAGAAGCATAATACTATTTGAGAAATTCGAACTATCTACATTGACCACACAAAGCCTGTCTGAGATAAAGAAAGAAGGAGAAGCCCCATCAAATACTTAGACAGAGGAATCGAGAAGATAATTGCTGCCTAGACAATAATACAAAAAGTTAGAAGATTGGATTCGTATGAGGACAAATAGACAATATAAACATAGAAGGGAATGCAACTTCAGCTGAGCCAAGATAGACAAATCAATGTTGAAGAGATATGGAAATTGCTCAAACAAACCCCTTCTATTGCTCGAAGTGTGCAGAAAACCTAAATAACATTGCCTCATCTTCGGATCAAAAGGTCATCTGTTACAACAGATAAATTTTAGCTAACGCAAAAAATAAAGTAAATGTTGCACAGTGAGCATAGACAAAAATGAACAGACAAAGAGATACTTGGATCGAAAGGGACTACAATAGACAAAGGCACAATCGTCTACAACTTATGATAGACAAATGGGACGTGCAAAGTATTCTATACAAAACCTAGCAGAACACACTTTGTCTATTGCTTACACTAGACAAATGCCATACTTCGTCTATTTGAGCAAGTTGAAGTTAGCTTCGTCTGGCATCTTCAACAGACAATAAGATATGAAAGAAGAAAATCACACTTTATCTGTTAGTGCAAGACTGAGCCAACTTTCTCTGTCACCTCCAACAGACAATGAAAAACAAAGGAAGTATATCTCGCTTCATCTGTTCATATTAAGGGAATTGTTTGTCAATCAATCAACTCATCTTCGTGAGCACCATTCAAAGTTAGTCTATTATCTTTAACAGACAAAGCATATACATGAAGGATCAATCAACAAATAATCTTCTAGAGGAATTGTGATAGATAAGGAAGTGTTTGTCTATCAGTCAGTGTAACTTCATCTATGTCAAAGTTTGTCTGCCACTTAACAGACAAATCATTCTTTTAAAAGTTTATTTGATAGAAAAACCTTGGAACAATTTGTCTACAACTTATGGTAGACGAATGTAGATAGAGAGAGGCCATGACATATCAAAGGAGAATTGGTTTATGTGACTAGCACACAAATGGCATCTACATTTGAGCTGTCATTATGCAGACTTACATCATTCACTATTTTCGGCAATAGGCAGTGTTGTAAGATTTTCAAGGCTGTAATGAGTTAAATGAGGAACAAATTTATCATAGCACATCCTCCTCTCTAATTGGCGTTGCTGTAGGTCGAGATAAATAGAAAGATCCAGATTTCAACAACAAAAAACTTAAATGGTCTTATTCATTCAATGTTGCTCTTGTCTCTACATTCAACGGATCCCATCTTCTTCAACATCAATATTTTGAAGAAGTTATTTAAGGAGAAGAAGCAGGATAATTCGAAGGTGGTGAAGAAACCCATTACAAATGCACTTAACTTGATGAAAATCCTTCCACCTTAAACCATCATCTATCTTTCATGAGCTTAAATCTGCTTATCTATATGGCCATTATCTTTACATTCTGGGAAGATCTTTTTATATTACATAGAGCTGAGAGAGTGATCATATCTTCCCCCGTGTTTCATTGTAATACTTTTGAAAGTGTCAGTTTTCTGGTAAACTTTAAATCAGAGAGTTTGTAGTGAGCTCAAGAAAACCACATTGTATGGGTTAGTAATGAGCTTGGGAAAACTATTAAGTTTGCCTATGATCTTTAAAATGAGTGAGTTTCCTAGTGAGCTCGTAAAACTAGAAGAAGTGTTGGGGACACTTATTTATGCCACCTGGAGCTGGAATCCAGAAGAAGTGTCAAGACACTTATGTATTCCATTGTAAGGGGTATAGTGGAACCTAAGGAACAATGAGTTGTGTCCTTAGAAGAGTGGATGTAGGGACGGGGTCCTGATTAGAAGAGTGGATGTAGGGATAGGGTCCTGAACCACTATGAAATTTATTTTGTTTATGTGTGTGCGTGTGTTTGTTTATTTTCTTTATTCTTCATGCATTTTATTATCTCTATTATTCATCTTACGCCACACCGCACACAATCATGAAAAGAGGGAAATGATCCAATGAGGGTTAAGCAATGAATTTTTTTATTTACCCAATTCACTCCTCCCCTCTTAGGTTAAGCCATCCTGTGGGAACTCTACAAGTGGTATCAGAGTAGGCTAGATAAATAATTTTAGTGATCCGTTTGGCATACCCAACTATGTCAACTTCTTTGTACTTCAAAAAACAATCCATCTCCCGTCTTCCAAATTTTTGATAGATTAAACTAGTTGGAATAGAAAAGGAGATTGGAAACATTTCTTATGGCTAAATGATTTTCATCTATGAAAATTTTCTATATTGGCATAAGCAAGGATGAAATGAGAGCAGAGCCAAAAATGTGGACAACTCAACATATGCTCTTTGTCCCAATGATTGTAAGGTTGTCTTGGCATATATATTAATATGAGATATCTTTAGACAAGCCAAAAATAAATTATTAAAGGACCAAAACACTTGGCACTCACACACCACTTACATTATTATTTGAACTAACTTGAGTGTAGGAAATCTAAGAAAGGAAAGAAGAAACTCCTAAAGAAAGAGAAAGGAGACTTGGTTTAAATAAATAAATTAAAGAAAAAATGAAATATTAAGTTCCTTCAAAATAAAAGGAAAGGTAAGTGCAGGTATGACACTCAATTGCTCTTATTGAATGTGTCATTATATGAAGTTTTGAAATATTTACTTGTGCACTTCTTTCTGTTCATTTCTTTTTAAGTATTCATGCTCAGTCCTTCAATTCATTAATTATATCATGTGCCTTTACTTTTATCATTCATTCATTAAAAAAACAAATTTACATTTTGTTCTTTTAAGTTTTACTCATTTCATTTAGATCATTCTTTTAAATTCAAGTTTCATCCTTCAATTATTTACTTTTGTTTGCTTTATGACTATAGAAATCATTTTACATTTACCTTTATCTATCTAAAGTCTTACTTATTTTATCTATGATATTCTTTGAATTTTTATTGAGAAATAGAATTAATAATTAGAATTTTGTCTGAATCTCCTTTAGTTGTATATAGTTTAAAATTGAATTATGAAACTATGTTTATTTGCACATTATGTAGAAATCATATTTAGAATTTTGATTACTTAGATAATTGTACATTGATAGAAATAAACTTTCATACATAGTATTTTGTGTATATATATTTTTCACTCATGTATATAAATAGGAAAATATAGAATTAACACTAGGATAAATAAAATCCTAAGAAACATGAAAGTAAAACTCTCATAAACAATCAGGAAGTAATGAAAATAACTCTCAGAATAGTAAATAACCTGAAATTAAGAATGCTAAAAAGGATAAACAACTAAAAGAATAATAAAATAACAAAACTAAATGATTATGCTCAAAATCATTTAAGATGAGTTGATCTAGCACATTAAGTTAACTACAATTTACATCTGTGCTAATTCAAGCAACTCAGCAAGTGATTAAGGCAAAATGCTTATTTTGTTCATTTATGAAAAATGCTTTAATCCATTAGTTTATTCCTCTACATACTGATATGCTCAAAATGATTCTTTGCACTGATATATTGGTAATATATATCCACATCAATTTGAACTCATTAACGAAGAAAGTGCAAGGTTCCCTTAAGTGTATGCAAGAAAGCTTGAGATGAGCACAGAAGAAGAATGACAACAATGAGAAATCAAGACCTTTTTCTCAGCTCATAAATCCAAGCATAAGTTTAAGTTCTAGATGCAAAGTTATATTTTGAACAATATCAAATTACAAAGCAAGGACTATCACCTTCAAATAGCAGAAGTTGGATGAATAGTCAAGTAGACAACAAAAACTTATGAGCACACCAAAAGAAAAAAATTGTTAAACTTAATTATATTTCTTTCATTGCTATATACTCTAGTTGCCTTTAAAGGAATTGCATTGCATTTGAACTAAGTCAAGTTAGTTGCTTTGAGCCAAATCATGTCAAATAATTTTAAAATCCTAATATCGTTACAGTCCTAAGGCATAGTCAAGCCTATTTGGGAAACTTCATAGTTTAAGGTCTCGAATAGGAGACTACATTTTAGCAACTGAGGCACACACAAAGTTCATCTATCAACATAAACTTCTAGTGCAGTAGCATCAAAAGTCAGTGCCATGGCATTCCAGCAATCAATTAGCAATAATAGTCAACTAGAGAATTAGTGCCACGATAGAAAATTCTGATGCCGCAACATTGATGTGGGCTATGTGCAGTTAGACAATTAGTGCCACGACCACCAATTTCAGTGCCACGACCTTGATGAACAATATGTGTAACCAACAAGCAACCAACGAGTTAGTGTCACGACACTACATTCCTATGCTGCGGCACTTGACTTTGTTAGTAGAAATACATGGTTTTGATGACAAACAAAACTTGATTGAAAATTATTTATTGAAAATTATTGATTGAAAATTATGTACTAATGGCTATTGTCAAGTATTTAACATGCAAAATCAATATTGGTGGCCTCACAGACAAAAGAACACAAAGAAGAATTAGAAGATATTCTAAGGAATCTGGTGGTGCTGTCGTGGGCACCCAAATTTAGAACCTTGCTCCAATCTAATTTTCTGTAGTAGTGTGAGTAAG
>JAYJMB010003784.1:0-13674 GCA_036873735.1 Pouteria campechiana
TTACTCACACTACTACAGAAAATTAGATTGGAGCAAGGTTCTAAATTTGGGTGCCCACGACAGCACCACCAATTCTTAAGTTGTTTCTAGTTGAATTATTGAGTTGTTGTTTGTGTTTGATCATAGGTATGGAGTGAAAGAGAAAGCGATGAAAATATGATAGAACAAGTGACCAAAGAAGAAAATCAAGCTTTGGAGCATTTAAGGGCATGAAATGGAAGGCAGCAAGTGAGAGTTATGACCCACATTTAGGAGCTATGATTCTCATCATGTAGAAAAGAGCACCCAACAAACAAAAGTTGGGAGTTGTAGCTCTCAATTTGGGAGCCACGACCCCAAATTTGAGAGTCGCAACCCCATTTGCAACAGCATTACTAAGTTTGGAAAATTTTAATTTTGTTCATAAAATTCTATTAAGCTATGCAAGAGAGGTTTGACCCTCATTAGGGGTATATAAATTGATTTTAAACATGTTCAAGAAAGGGACTTTTGCAAGGAGAAAAAGAAGAAGAACTTTGGAACAAGGGAGATCATTGGAGTAAACTATTATAACCTAAATATTTTTTTTCTTTCAATTTAGTTCATTTATTGTTTTTGAATCGACATTCAAACTTGGATTATGATGATGTTTATCAATTATTCAATTGGTTTTAATTAAAATATGATGTTCTAAATTTATTTTATCTAGGGTTTGATGGATCCTAGCAATGAATCTTTATTGATGTTTGATTTTTGAGTTTAATCATCTTCTTCTTCATTATTTCTTCTTTTCTATGCTTAATGCATGTATGTGATTGGCCTCCATAATCATGAACTGATATTTCTAATTCATACTTGAGAAAAGTGAATTAGGAATAGACTCTTGAATTGAAGAACATATAATGCAATGAAGTCTAGAGATAGCCATTGTACATGTGCAATCAATGTGAGTATGACCTTGCGAGCACATATATTACACATGGATGATTAAGTTTAATGGGTTTATTGATTTGGATTTGCATGGAGACATGGTAGGTCACTTCAATAGGCACACCTACCATAGCACTTGAGAAAGGGTGGTAGATACGTTAGTGCATCTGATTGACAATGAGAGAGGAATGATAATTTACTCAATGCAATTCATCAATACAAGTGGATTTTCTAGGTGAAGTTGAATCCCTCGATATTTCAGATATTGATCATTCTTCCTTTGTCTTGTGATCTTTGAGCTTCATTTTTTTATTTAGATTTAGTTTTCATAACAATTGTTGCAATTCATTCAATTAAATAATATTGATTTGATCTAAGTTTGGTACTTAGTTTGTACCAACATACTTCCTTGTGGGAACGATACCCTAACTCATGATATTTGTATTACTTGGACCGTGTATACTTGCACATGACTCAATATTTTGTCCAAAATGGCAACTTTGGACAATCTCAAAATGATTTATCTTGTTTCTTGCAACCAACTCAAACTGGCTTCAATTGAAAAACTTTAGTTAGTCTAAAATAAAATTTTCACAATGTTTCAAGTGGTGCGAATTGCTTAGCTATGTGCAAAAATTCAATGCTTCTTAGCAATGTTTGAAATATAGTTTCAGCACGTATGAAGCTTGCATTCGCAACTATGACACCCAGGGCGTTAAAAATAGGGGCTACACTTCTTAAGGACAAATTGAGGCAAAGGAATTGTTGTAAAGCCATTGTTTGGGACATTAACTACATAAATGCATTGAAAAATTACAATTAAAATGTCCTTAATGTGAGTGAGATCGTGAAGAAAGATGGAAATGAAATAATATAAGCATATATGAAATATACATGAGTGAAATATTGTTGTGTAATATGATTATATGGTTCAAGTCGATTAAACTAAAAGAAATTTCTTGAGATATCATATGAGGATAAATTGTACATGAAGTTATACAGTGTGAAGAACATGGGTAAGTATATAAGGAAGTGTATGTAAGTTACATGGAATTGTGCTAGTATATGAGGCCCATTTAATATCTATTTTATGCCATTAAATGTAGACAAAGCATGGCTAAAAGGGGGTGGAGAAGCAAGGTATCAAAGTAGAGGAGACACAAAGAAAAAAGGGGTGAAATGGGGGCAATAGTATTTAGGGCCGTGGCACCCATTCTAGCTCTGTGGCACCGTTTTGTGAGGACAAGTAGAATGGTGTCCAGTGATTTTGACCTCGTGGCGACAGATTTGATGTCGCGACACCAATCAATGGTAAGTTGGCAAACTAACTTTTAAAGTCAATTTTCATCCATTTTTTTTGTTATCTTCTTCCTCTTCTTTCACACACCCCAACCCTTTGCCCTAGTCCAATCCATGCCCAATTTCTTATTATTTTGGCTAGAAAACATGATGGTTAAGGTGGAGAATCACTCACACATGCGTTTGAGCTTGAGTTTTAGGAATTTGAAGGATGGGAAATGGAAGAAAACCTAATTTTGGCAAATGGAAGAAGCTATTTGGAGTTTTGGGCTTGAAAGCTTGTTCATGAATGAAAATTATGCTTGGAATCGGTGGTAAGTCCTCTTTCCTCAACTGAATTTGGGATTTTATGCTTGCTAAGGGTTTTCGTTAAAGTGAGATTTTGGGCAAAATGGTGGAATTGATGTCGGAAATCATGGAAAAAATGATTGATAGGTTAATTATCAAGATTTGGAAGTGATTTAAGCATATAAAATTATGAATTATGCTTTACTAAGGTTTTGCCTAATCTATGAATAGTAATTTTTCCCAATTTCATAGCTTATGGATAATTATCATGGGAAAATGATTAATGCATGTATCTTAATGTTTTGGGACTTGTTTAGGTTGTTTGGGAATGAAAACTCTGATGTTGGGTTAATTGGGGTTTGTAATGCCCTGCTTAGGGTCCTATGCATTTTCCCATCCTTCTATAATTTTTTCATTTTTAAGAGAAATATCCTTCCAAAAATTCAGCAGTCTACCCTGAAATATGAGCATCTAAACCTGGCATACATTAATCATATACAATGAACTTTCAATAATTACAAATTTCTAATACAAACTATGACACACACCCATAACCACAGTTGTTTGCCCAAAACTGGAATCGATCATGATGATAATTCATCTCACTAGAATCATAGAGATCCATTTATAATTACAATGTCATACATAAACTACTATGACATGCCAATACATCTCTTTTATGCATTAACTGAAATCTTAAATCCAATTATACGATATACAAGAATCTTTATCAATTTACAATATACATGTATCTCATAGGGATTCCAGTTTCAATGAAATAAATATATACATCGCAATACATTATAATAACATCTCCATATATAAGTTATCTTCTAAGCTTTCTTGCCAGCACAAACTTCAATGGCTTAACCTGCTAGCTAAAAATAAAAATAGGGGAGAGTCTAAATAGACTCAAGTAGACTGTATAAGAAACATAATCAACAGCAAGGCATCCCACAAGCATCCCTAAGCACATTCCCCATAATTATAATCCCATCCAGGGATAGTCACATCACAACCAAGATATTAACATGAAACCATGCACTTATAAATCATTGGGTACTATCATTTACCAGATAGATATTCATACACAAGAATAATAATGCAATACATATCAATAGGGGAAATCCTCTATGCCTCCACATCCATGTCATCATACTAAGAAAATTACCTTGGGACATTTCATATCCCTCATTTATACATAACATTTACAATAATCACATCATATCATTTAGACAAATTTAAGG
This sequence comes from Pouteria campechiana, assembly GCA_036873735.1. NCBI lineage: Eukaryota > Viridiplantae > Streptophyta > Magnoliopsida > Ericales > Sapotaceae > Pouteria > Pouteria campechiana. The sequence continues at coordinate 3,744 of JAYJMB010003784.1, forward strand.
GATACTCTTCTATCCCACCAAGCCACATTATACAAGAGATAGCTCAATCATATGAATTCACTTACCTTGGGATCTTCACTAATCCCAATTCACACACACATGCACATTATCATATAGCAAATCCTAGGAAATTCACAATCTCAACCATACCATGTAATCAGAAGTAACATCATATAAGTAACAACATGGGAGATTTTTGACCTCCATTAAATTCACACATATTCATAAGCCAAACATGGGATAGTTACTATCTCTTTATTTCATACATTCACATAAACACAGATCATACAGGAGTCATGGGATAACAACTATCCCTGTCCAATCAAGCAAACACATAGATATAGCCTACTTGCCTCATGATGAGCCCACTTATAGTCCTCTTGTTGTCAAACTTGGCTTCCCAAATCCATGCTCAATTGGTCCTATATAATTCATATATATCATTTGCACATACATAAATGCCTAATTCCCCTCAATACAATGAAATACAATATTTAGATATCATGATTCATTCATCAATAAGTCTACCCATTTCTCAAGTGCATGACTGCACTTTAATATCATCCACATGGCAATCTACTTGTATAATCCTGTATTAATTTTGCCTTTAATACACTAAGTTATTACCTTATTCATAGTCAACCATAGACCACAGTTGGAGCAATCAATCCCATATGGTTCCTCATTAATTCATTACATCAAACACTTTAAAAGCATTACTTATTTAAGTTCCCCAATAACATAATTTAGGGAATTTCACTACCAATTACATGTAATGAACCCATAGTATCATTAATAATGAATTTACCTTAAATACATGCTAATCAAGCCTCTAATCCAATTAAACATGGCATAATCTCATTTTTACACAAAACCCCCCATATTTACTATTCATAAGTTACTGCTCATAACCATAAGCAATGATTAATCCCATCTTATTAAGTTCAAATCATGCCAAATACACTAAAATCAACTAATTATCAATCTACATGAATTCATTGCAATTTCACTCAAGAATTACTATTCACAGCAGGGGTTTTTTGTAAAACCACGTTTTATAACCTAAATCACTCCAAGATCATCAAAAAATATGTATTAACTAATTCCCCCTATGAATTTGCATCAAATTATATTCCAAAATACCCAAACTTACTATTCATGAGTTAGGTTCCAAACCTTATCAAGAAGGAAATACAAACTTGATGGAGAAAAATAAATTTTACCTTGGTTTCTAAGTATGACAATCATTTTCGACCCACTTCCAACCCCAAATCTTCACAAATTATCCATGGTTAATGACCACTTGAATTCCCTTCCAAGAAGACATGCCCAAATAGTAAGACAAGTTTCGATCAGTAATCATGGTTTTCCAAGGCAATCTAAGGATTTACTAGCTTAAATCACCAAACATTTGAGTTTAAGATGATGGGTTTTCATGTCTAGGGGCATCTGAATTAGAGAAAGAAGGAAGGTGGAAGAAATATGAGAAATTTAGGCCAAATAGGGTATAAATCGGGCCAAACTGTGACTTGCTATTGCTAGAGATAATCATACTAAATTGATTATATTTCTCTCATATGACATCTAAATGATCCAATTATTAATAAATTACAAAGATAAATTCAAGGGATATAACTTTTATGTTAACCACTTTTTCCAAATCAACCCCATATATGACAAAAAATTAAATACAGTGAAAATTTGTGGTATTTTTGGTATTTTTCACTCATGAGGAGCAGTTTTGGTGCATTGATCATAAAGTTCTCATAAGACATTGAAATCATGTGATTATTGATTCATTAGAAACATAATTTCAATATCTAAAAATTTTATGTAGAACATGTTTTTTAAATCATCCATCATCTAAGTCAAACATTTAGCATAAGTGACCCCTTTTCAAATTCAACATTTTCTTAACTTACTCTTGTGCTCAGTTGGTTCTTATCCATTTTTTCTTTGATTTTTCTCATAAGTTTTCTCATGTATTTTAGCCATAAATTTTTTATATATTATAACACAAAAAATGCACATAAATTTCCTCCAATAATCATGATTTAAATCATGTAATAATAACACATATAATCAACATAATTCCATTGAATTCCCATGGAATTCATACACATTGGAACCATTCAATTTTACTCATTTTTTCTCATATTTTTTAATCATAATTCCATATAATTTTGGACATTAAAACACACAAAATTTCTCACATAATTAAAAAAAACATCATGAAATAAATTTGGACATATGTGTATTAATTTTATAGAATTTTCTGAATTCTATCTTGCACCATTCCAAATTTCCTCATGCACTTCCTCATGTATTTTAACATGATTTTCCACATTAAATATCATTAAATATATCACAAATTTTCTCAACCATTATACATTAAATCATATAATCATCTTACCCAATTGGCATGACTTTACTAAATCTCCATACACATCATCTACAATAAAAATCATTTCATTTTCAAATAAATTCTACCACAATTAAAATAAAACCCAAATGCATAAAGAACATATCAATTAAATCATTCTAAAATATACATATTGATTTCATCATACCTATGCACCACTTCATCCCAATTTCAATAATTTTGAGGCATGAAAAATTTAAATTGCACTTTGCTACCTACAAAAACTCATAATCATAGCTTTTTTAACAGAAATCCACAATTTAACATAATAATTCATGATTTAACACCAAAATTTTTAAATTAACACCTTCAGGTGTTATAAGGTTAAAAAGGGTTTTTCTATATGGGGGCTATGTGAGCCATATATTGATTGAATTAAAAGTTTCATTGAGTTGTTTTAAAGCTATTTAAGTGTATATCATGTTATAGACAAGATGTGTTGGTCCTTTATACAATGGTAGCTCAAGAGGGGGGGTGAATTGAGCTTTAAAAATTTTTGGCCAAATCAAATAATTAAAGTGTTGAATGAATAAGTAAAACAAATTGCATAACACATAACACAAGATTTTTATAGTAGTTCGGCCCTTTCTGGATTGCTACTCCACTTTTCTGAGTCAGTCTCCTCTATTGAACTCAGGTTCCACTAATACCTTGATCAACCTGATGAAATACTAGTTGGTTTTACAACAAGCTCACCAACCAACTTACTAATTTTCCAAGCTAACTAAAAACTTTCACAACTTATTGGTTTTCAAAGCTCACCAACAAACTTATACCCTTCCAGCAAATTCCCTACTTGCTTATCTCAATACATAAATAGCAAGCACTCTGCTTGGTTCTAAACACTAAAATGAATTGTACAGATTGATGTATCTTAGTTAGACAGATTTGTACATAAAATTATAAACTTTCAGTAAATGAATAAGAAAATGAGAGTAAAAGATTCAAACTCCTTGATTGAGAAGCGATTTAGACTTTGAGAGCTTTTGACAAAGATGTAGTTGTTGGAGTTGAACTTTGAAGGAAGATTTTGAATGCTCTTGGTATTTTCAGCAATGTTTAGTGATATTCAAGAGTTAGTTTTCTTTTGCTTTTGAATCTCTCTTTTATAAGTTAAGAGAGATTTTTTGTTGCTAACTTTGGCAGACATTCAAATGTTTGAAAATATTTTTCTTTACCTTAGATTTTTCTGACGTCTAACTTTGTTACATTCTAGTATCGATCTGCTACTCTATCGCTAACTTTTTTCAATGTTCACTTTCATCATGGGTGTTTCGAAATTGCTTCTTCAGTTACTCCAAAGAAATGAGTGAATAGTTTATTTCTCAAATGATTTTTGATTATTTGATTTATGTTTCTTCAGATTCTCTGAAATAATAGTAAGCCTTCTTAGTTGCGACAATCTTTTGTAGAAAGAAGTTTGGATTTTCTGAACTTTTAATGCTTAAGAAAGATGACTCCAAAGTATTATTTAATATCTCTAAAGCTTGGTTATTGTTTCTAAAGTGAGGCTTTAAGGACTCCAAAGTAGGTCTATTTACTCCAAAGCTTGTTTGAATTGACTCCGAAACGTGACTCTAAGTTCTCTGAAGCATATCTATTTACTCCGAAGCATAGCTGATGAACGTTGAAGTTTGTCCTATTATTTCTGAAGTGTACTATGATAGAAACTTCTATTACTACTCCGAAGCATCCTTGACAATTTTGAAGCTTTCTTGATTATTTTGAAGTATGCTATGACTTGTCCAAAGTTTTGAAAAAGACTCCAAAGTGTGCTTGTGACTACTCTGAAATATACTGTGATTATTCCGAAGCTTATCTTAGGCTTTCTCCAAAGCTTTCCAATTATCTCCAAATCTTGTTGTTAACTCTCTGAAGATCATTGTGATAACTCCAATGCAGTTCAATTTGCTCTGAAATGTGTTGAGATTGCTCCGAAGATGCTTCTATTTGCTCTAAAACATGTCTTCAATCATTTCAAAATTCCTATTTTCTTGATTTAAGTATATATGAAATTTATATACTTAATTTTAAAAGAACATTTTCTTTATGTCTTCTTTTTATCATCATAAAGATTATTCTCAAGTTGAGTATGAGCTAATATTTCTGTAACATACTTGAGAACTGATTGTTAGTACCTTAATGTTTCATTTATGTCTTTACTCATCATCAAAAAATACATAGTTAAGAATGTTTGTCATAAAAATTATGCTAGATAATATTTTCAACATTTTCCCCCTTTTGATGATGACAAAATAGTAAGTGATATACCTTTCAAAGCTTGTCTAACAATAAATTTAAAATAACTTATTTTGCAAATATTTCATAAAGATTTTTATTGACCAATTTAGTTTAGCTCCACTTGAATTGATGCATATTGTTTTAACTATATGTCATAAAAATTTTCATTTACATGCCATCTTATATATGCACCTATCATTTTAGTTTAAATCATTATCACATTTTCTCCTCCTTTTTTTCATAATTAAAAAGGTGAAAACAAGCACCAATAAGTCAAAGAAAAGATCCATATGTATATTGAACTTTTTAAAATTTTGGATACAATTGTAGATACAAAAAAATTACATTAGAAAGAAATTACATCAAAGAAAGAAAATAAAAATGCAACAGGTTTATTTGGGTGGTTTGGGTTTTCTCTGGTATGTCTTGAGAAAACATCTTGACGAGGTGGCTTGGGTTCAGAAAAAAATGGTTTGAGAGAGGGCTTAGATGTTGTAGCCCTTTTTGGTGGAGGAAGTTGAGTGAAAAAAGGATCTTTTGGAACTGCCATAGGAGGTTCATGTGTATAAGCTGTAGTTCCACAACTGTGAACATAGATGAAATCTATTCTTTCTCAAAACTCTAGATCCAGCAGCTTAGGAAATGATACAGGAGCCTTTCAAGAGAGCCTCTATGTTTGCAATCATCCTAACTATGTACTCCTGTTAGTACATAGTTATTCTTTCAAAAGGAGCTTTTTGTGGTCTTTGGAAGGTGGAATTTTAGTCTTCCTTTTTGGTTTTGAAGTGGATGGCTGAAATGAAGAAGGAGACGGTTTTGGTTTTGGGATCGCAGTTGGGCTTTTTGGTTTTAGTAGTGGAAGAAGGTGGTTTTCTAGGATTTTTGGTTTTGAAAGAAGGTAAGAAAGGTGGTGGAAGAGGTTGACACCATGGTGAAGTTTGTATCTACCTTATCTTTTCTTGGATAGAAGGATCATTCATCTGAGGATATGGGAGAGGCAGATTTTCAGCAATGACCTACAAGTTGGCATTATTGTAGAAAGTGAATTCTTCCTTAGTAAAAATAAAGAATTTATGATGACTCAAGGGAGATGGAAACTCTTTTCTAAGAGATTTTGACATTGGAAGCATTTTAAGAAGTTTCTCAGAGTAATCTTGAAGAATTAACTCTTTATCAAGAATGTGAATTTTGTAGTTCTTTGGAGTCAATGGAGGATCATGAAGAAGTAGAATCCTATGAAGAATGTTAGGATCCTTGAGTTCAGAGAATGGATATTCTTGAGGATGTATATGGATAACTTGAAAAAAAAACATTCTAGCAACTTTAGAATTGATTGTAACTTGATCCTAAACTCTGATTCTATCATCCTGATTGGATTGGATATATGAAGGAGATAATCAGGATTATCATCAACAATTGTTCTTTGAGAAGTATGTGGAGGACTTTGTGGTAGAGAGGGAGGATACAATCATTCCTGAGGAGGTCTGAAATTTGGTGGCATGTTTAGAGGATTGTTCCATTCAAGTGGAATTTCCTCAATTCTTTTAGGGAATACTATTCCTACTCAGATAAATTCCATCCATTTATCCATGCCATAGATGGGTGGTCTTGGTTCATGTATGAAAGAAATTTTTGTAAGAGGAACAATAATACTATACTTCTCATGTTAAACAATAGCTCTGTGTGGATTAGTAAGATAATCCTCAGGAAGATTGGAGAGGTTTTCAGTGTTGGGAATTGATGGAGGTTGTGTTGGAGGAGGTTGACTCTCAGGTTGAGCAACTTGTGGAATAACAGATGATGATGATGTATGAGGAGGTGAAGGTGAAGATATCACTATTATTGGTGAGTTGTTTTTGATTTGTGATGGGTGATGTGGAGGTGATGGAAAGTGAGTTTGAGGTGGATAGAAATGGGTTTAAGTTGGAGTGAAATGGGAATGATAGGTTTGACCTTTGAATGATTCTGCCAGAGCTTGTAGAGAATCAAGTCACTAATCAATCTTATCAGCCCTTAGGATCATAGATGACATGGCAGTTGAAAAATTGTGATCCATTCTATTCATTTGGAGGGCTAAGGTTTGCAAAAAGTGTTCAATCATGAATAATATATCCTCTAGGTGTTGTGGGATTTGTTGTGAAGTAGGAATCGACGAGGTGGATGGTTGATTAGTGTGAGTGGGTCTAATGAGTGAAGGGGATCTGATGGGAGTGTCTGATGGCATGTCTATTGTTGCTATTTCTTCATGTACATTCTCTCTCAAAATTTCTTCTACAATATCTTCTATGTCTATTCTTTGTTCCTCTTTTGGAACTTCTTCTGTTCTCCCAGCTTTTGTTTGTTCTTCTTTGCTGGAGACTTCCTCTCTTTTTTCTACTGGTGGACTTATAAAGTCTTATTTTTCAATTCTTTCTTCTTCTTCATGTGAGGAGAGTTCTTACCTTTGTTCAGTAGCCTATTCTGTAACATCTCCTCTTTCTAGACTTTCATTAGGTTTGGATCTTTTCAATTGATTTGCTCTTCTTGGTCTCTCAGAGATCCAACCCTGTGCATTTTAATTAAAGCCCATTCTTTTTAGAGCTTTGTCATCCAATTGGTCTGTCTTTCTTGGATGCTCTCCATTCTCATTTGAGATATCTCCTCCTGCTTCCTTGATCAGCTTGGTCAAAGCCATTCCATAAGGTAAAGGAAACCTTGTGGTGCATTCGATCAAGTGAATTTGATCTATCATCAGTTTAGCTATATTTAGCTTTCTTCTATTCTTCAATGCCCATGTGATTTTGGCATCTTTCTCAAATATATCTCTTACAGCTCCTTTTCTAGTATATACATTATTTATTACAATGAGATATGCTAGCTTGAGTTTTACATTCAAGTGACTAGCATGCAGATAATTCTCCTTTTCATCAATCTCAGTTTCTGCTAAGTTTGAGAATAGCTTTGCTCTTGAGGGCCATACAATCTCCTCTTCTTCTTCAAAGAGATTGAAACAGTTTCTTAAACTCCCTTGGGATAGTTCAATTTCTATTCCTTCAAACCCCTATCTTTCTGTTCTAGGTTGAGATTACAGATCAATGCCCCTACTAGTCTCGAATACAGACTATCTCTATAACTCACATAAGCATTCCAGCCATGGTAGCTCAACCATTCAGATACCTCTAATTCCATACCAAAGGCTCCAAAATTGAATATTTTTCTTTTGATTATCCTTCCATCCTCATGTTTTTTTGTGAATCTAAAATAATCATATGAACTATTTAGAAACATTACCTCTAGCGTATTAGTTTCTTGTCTTGCCTTCTTGGTTGCTCTTTTCTATAGAGAATTTTCTTTGTCCTTTCTCTTGCTTTTTGTTCCTTTTGTTCTTGCCATTTTGACAGAAGGTTCTAGGTTTTTAGAAGGGAAATGGGATTTCTGGGAGTAAAGTCGAAGAAGGCAAGAAGGTGGATGGAGGGAGTTGCAACTGAGACTTAAAAGATGCGGGAAGATGGATTGTCTTCTCTGAAGGAGGGGTTTTAGGAGTTTGAAGAAGAAAGGTTTTAGCTTTCGGAGAGTTTACAAGCACTTGAGTGCCTTCAGATTACATTGATAAATATAAAAAGATCTCTGAAATACTAACGTGTTTTGGCTTTGGATACTCTGAAAGAGATCCTTCGGAGGAGATGATTTAATTTGCGATTTCGGATGTTTCGAAGGATTGCTTCGGAGGCCTTTGCCGATCTTTAGATGCTTTTGTTTGGGCCTTTGAAGACTTTTATTTGGGGCTTCGAAGACTCTAAAGTTCAAATCTGACTTAACTCCAAAACTTTGCAAAATGGATTTTTGAAATTGTGGATTTTAAGTTTTATGTATATTAATTATTAATTCATACTTATGTAGGAGTCATTACCAAGATAGATAATTAATTATGTATGGATGAGAACACAAAATGGCTAAAATTTTTTGATAAATTAAACATTTTATGCATTAGGATTTAGAATTCCTAGTTCTCTGCTTAGTTATATAATATAAAACTGCATTCTTGGCCAGGTTTATAACACTAGTGTTGTCACATTTGATAGGTATATCAACAAAGTTAAGGCCAAAGTCTTTTAATTATTATTTTATCTATAATATCAATGCACAATAACTATCTGCTGCTACATATTCAGCCTCAGTAGTTGATAATGCAACTAATATTTGTTTCTTAGAAAACCATGAGATGATCATGCTTCCTAGAAATTAGCAAGATCCTAGGGTACTCTTTCTATCTACTTTATATTCAGCAAAATCTGCATCTGAGTAACCTATTAAATTAAAATCTAAACCTCTGGGATATCATAATCCAAGATTAGGTGTATCTAAAAGATATCAAAATATTCCTTTTATCGCAATAAGATGTGAATCTTTTGGTTCTGATTGGAATCTAGCACACATGCATACACTAAACATTATGTCAGGTCATTTAGTAGTTAAATATAGCAGAGATCCCATCATGCTTCTGTAAAGTTTTTGCAAATAGACTTACCTCTTTAATCTTTGTCCATTTTCATTGAAGTACTCATTAGCGTCCATACCTTTTCCCATCTTCAATGTTGAATTTCTTTAGGATTTCTTTTATGTATTTGGCTTGGTGAAAGAAAATTTCTTCTTTTAACTGCTTAATTTGCAGTCCCAAGAAGAAGTTGAGTTCACCCATCAAGCTCATTTCAAATTCTCCCTACATTGTCTTAGAAAATTCTTTGCAAAGATTTTCATTAGTTGCACCAAATACTATATCATCAACAAATACTTGAACTATGAGAATATCTTTTGTTGCATACTTAATGAAGAGAGTATCAACCTTGCCTCTTGAAAAACCTTTCTCAATGAGAAATTTGCTTAACCTTTCATACCAAGCTCTGGGAGCCTATTTTAAACCATAGAGGGATTTCTTAAGTTTGGATACACGATCTAGGTTATGAGAATCTTCAAACCCAGGTGGTTGTTCTACATAGACCTCTTCATTAATAAATCCATTTAAAAATGCACTCTTTAAATCCATCAGGTATAACTTGAAATTCATAAAGAATTCAAATGTAAGAATTATTCTAATAGCTTCAATTCTTGCAATAGGAGCATATGATTCTTCAAAGTCAATACCTTCCTCCTAACAGTACCCTTTTGCTACTAATCTTGCTTTATTTCTTACTATAATTCCAGATTCATCTAGTTTGTTCCTAAAGACCCATTTAGTTCCTATAGCAGATTGATGATTTGGTCTTGGAACAATAGTCCATACATTATTTC
>JAYJMB010003786.1:0-13672 GCA_036873735.1 Pouteria campechiana
CAAAGTTTCTGAAGAACTCTTGCTAAATTCTTATGATTTAAATTGTGTATATTAGCCTTCTGATAAAATGTCTCAATGAGAGATAAATTGAGATTGATTTTAATCCTAAGACCCTTATAGAAGGGAAGGAATGACTAGTTATTTGGGATGTGCTTAAAGTTTAAATGGTATGTTGTAAAGGTTAACTGAATGTTAGGTATATTGGCTTCTAATTGTATATTGATAAGTATGAACTTATGCATTTGGGAAGTATATGGGTTTAATGAGTAAATCAATCATAGTATTCATTTGAAATGAATCAGTTTGAGTTATGTTGTAAATGCATGGAATTATTGCTCTATACAGGATGACCTAAGAAGGATGAAAAGAGATACAAAGCTTGAGAAGCATATAACAGATCAGTTAAGGTAAGTAGACGCCCATTATTTGGCTTCAATGTATAATTGGTTTGGGATAAGAAATATCCCATTGAATTGAATCAGGGCTTATGTGTTTTGGTTGGGGATATTGAATATCCCATATTTGTGATGATAGATGTTTATATTGGTTTGTGATGTCATTAATACTAGGGATAGCTGATATCCCTTGGATTGAATTATATAATGTTTGTTGGTATTGGGTTTATTTGATTATTCTTGTAAATGAGTTTCGATATGAATTGATAAATGATACAGTATGAGAATAATAGATTTTTCCTTGAGTTATACTTATTTTGATTGAAATGGTATATTGGATAATTGAATGAGTAGATGCATATATTGTTGATTCGGGAGATAAAAGTCATTCCCTGACTAGTTTGTCTTATTATATATGAAAAATTGTATGATTGGATATGCCTAATGGGCATAGAATATTGAATTAGAATAATGAGGATGAGATCCTCGTAGTATGATTGGCTTATTACATATTTGATCATGATTGAACCAAATTATATAAATTTTTACTTGATTTCTATTAATTGTGTCTACTTGTTGAGTTACCTGGACTCACGTCTTCTTCTTTTAAAGTTCATAGGCCAAGTGAAGAATCTCCATTGTGGATTGGGATTATTAAACAAGATTAGAAAACATATCTTTTTATGGTATGACTATATGTTGGGATTGGAATCCCATTGTATATTGGTATCTAATTATAAATCATATTGAAATTATATGATTATAAATATTATGATAAAATGATATAATTCCCCTATAGGGTATTGTCATCAAGGTATGATACCCATTCTGGACTGTGGGTAGGTTTGGCTAGTGAGTTAATTATGATTTGAATTATATTTATTAAAATTGCAGTTTTGTGTATGATTTCGAATTATGAATATTGATAAGTAGAAATTATGACTTTGAATGTTTGTATATTAGGTTTTAAATATTGATAATTTAGAGGTGATTTTACCCTATTTTTGACGAAGTTGTTCTCTTAAAAATAGATAATAGTAGGGTCAGAGGAAGACTTTCCTTATTAGGAAGGGAAGTGGTAATGTCCTACATATGCCCAATCGAGCATAATTTGTCGGATAGTTGAAACGTATGGGGTCGGGGTTTGCAGCATTACAGGTGGTATCAAATCTAATAACTTATCTATGTAATAAGTTAAAATTGAGAGATGAGGCCAGAACCATGATGATAATGATTGTTGAAAGTAATAGGAAAGGGATGTATAAGATATATGGAAGAACACTAGGATTTAAGGTGGAGATGTTAATTATACATCAGTTAGAAAATTATATAAATGTTATTTGGTGTAAATGCTATCAATATGAATGGTTATAAAAGGATATTGATATGAAAGGAAGGTGTTAGTAATGCAATAGCATGGTGATGATTTAGAGATGATACATAATTGTCGAGAATAGAATAGCACAACAGAAGTGTATTGGTGCTTATATAAATCTTGTTTGAATATTAAATGTTATCGTTTTACAGAGTTTGTAAATTAGATTGATTTGATTTGATATGAGATGATATAATATGATCCTTAGATGTTTACTTGAGGAAATGACCTTATTTTGATATTTCTTTAGATTAATGATCATATTCTTAGAAACTTTGATGGATTTCTTAATGAAGTTTTGATGGTGAGAAATTTGTATATAAGATGATAGGTGTATTGTACTTGGCCTGTAAGCATGAGAATTGAATGACTTAGCAAATATGACAAAATTATGCTAATTATCATTAGATTTCACTTGAAATTGTAATTAGTAATAATGTGATTAATTGCTACAAATGATGCTATGAAGTAAGGATATTCCAATTACATCTATTTAGTTGATAAATTTGAGATGACTTTTGTCAAGATTGATAGGATATGTACATTATGACAACTATTATAAGATGAGATGGTAGGATAATAGCGCTTTGATTACATTAAACATTGATACTGCTATAATTGTGAATGTTAGTTGACTTTGAACATAGACTTTTGTTGTGGCTCACTTAAATTGTTGATAATTGAACTATTGATTAATAAAATTGTATAATTCTCATATGACTGACATCGAATTTCATTGTGAGCCTAAACTATTTGAGTTGAGTATGTTAATTATTATGAATCAGTATACATAAAATTTTAATTAGTTTGCATTGAGTTTGACTTTAACAAGTTAATTAGGAATGGATAATAAGCTAAGGAACTTGCGGAATGAAAACTCAAGAAGTGGAGAGATAGTGTTAACAAAGTTAGTACGCTCATCTTGCTTGGTCATTTCAAATAAATGGATTGATGGGATCATGATCACCCCAAGATTCTGGGTACCATATTTTCATAGATGTTTAAATTTTGTTATAAATATATGAATGTATGTATGGTTGAGGATAGAAATATCCTATAATATGGTATGGAAGAGTGTTATTAAGGTAAATGAGTATTAAGAAATTATTGTGATTTGTTTATCTTCACTGTGTAGGCATGGATCAATGGGGATAAAGGGTATCCTAATATTGCTTAGAAAAAAAATATTTACTCTATTCTTGATATATGTAAATGAGTAGAGATAGATGATATCCCTTTCTTTATATAGAACAAGGTGTGATGACCTTAGAATTTGCATAGATGAATCGTGTGTTATTCTAGATTGATTAATTAATTAAGGTACTTTTAAACTATAGTGGTTGTAGTAAGGATTGATTCCATTTTTTTAAATAAGGCCATTATGTTACACATGACAATTTTATCTATTACAATGGTTGAGGATAAATAAAGTAATGGTATCAGAAGAAAGGAAGGAAGCCATATGTAAAATTCATATGGAGTTATTGAATTGAAAAGTAAACTTGTGATTTGTTTTATAGAAAGAAATGAGGTTATTTTATAATAAATATGATATGAACAATATGGAGTGGATGGGACTAATATTTATTCTTTGTTTTCCCTGCAACATTGCTATTGAATGTTATACTTACATTGCTTTGGTTTAAGAAAATGACATGATAATCCTTCATGTGTAAAAAGGGGTATATGAATTGTCTCTATGATAAAGAAGTTCAAGAATTTGGATTGAGAATTATGAGTTAGAATAAATTCAAGTATTGTGGAAAAATAATTTAACATAATAATATGATGTATATCCAACCTAGTTAAGCTAAAAAGATAGTAATGTGTTCATTAGTTATGAAGATTTAAATACAAGCTGAAGTGGATTTTGCTACAAATATAATTGAATCACTATGAAATAGGAAAATATAAGCGAAGTGCATGGTAAATCAGAAGATATCATTAACTTATGAATGACTCAAATAGATTGTTCTAACATTTTGTTTCATGAAATATTATGAAAATGAGTGGAATTTAAATGAAGTATGGTTAACTGGTATCGCATATGAGAATGATGAATGACCAACTTGTATAAGATATGAATATGTGTATGATAAATATGAAGTGAAATGGAAAAAGGGGATAACTCAACTCTTAGAATTGAAATGATATCAATGGATGTTGATTGATTAAAGCCATTTTGTGATAAATTAATGTATGCATCAAGTTTGAATTAAAAAGGGAACTTGTATATGAACTAAAAGTAGTTACATCAGGAACATAGGGACAAAGGTGTGTTGTTCTATACTATTATCAATTCCAGAGTACTCAAAAATTTTAGATATATTGAAATTGATAATGAATGTAGGAAACTAAAATTTTTTTTGTTTGTTTTATTAGTTATGATGAAGCATGGGATTTCCTAAGTTCAAATAGTGGTGCAAACCTTGATGGATAGTTAATTAATTTTGAGATGTATGTCAAGAACATTGAGAACTTAAATTGTGAGTGATCAGTATGAAAGATAATATGCTTATGTTTTCCTTGGATAACTTGCTTGTATTTGATGGAATACAATGACATGTATATCTTGATCAAAAATAATGACATACCCACAAATTTTTGAATAACTTATTAAGCTTTTTTGTTTATCTATGAATGATGGATTGGTATAGTTTTATATACAATTTACATTGAATATTGTCATGAGTCGAGCAAATTGATGGATGTTTTTAAATAAAGCCCATACTTCAGTTCATGATATACCTTAATATGAGTCTACTAAATTGATTAAGAATTGGAATACATACTTGAATTTGGATATTTGTCATAATACAATTATTATGTAATTGAGATTTTAATGCATGCTTTGATAATTCATGAACTAAAGTCAATAGCATGGTTGGACTTGGAAATTTTTTGGAATTCACTTGCTTGTGAATATGATGATTTGATTGAATTAGTATGTATGCCATGATTGTGCCAATATAATTGAAGAAATTTGGTATTTTTTCATATGACTGATATGGAATGTTACTATGTGTTCAAACTATTTGGGTTAATGATCTAATGTGATCTACATTTGAGTTTGGCCATCAAAGTAAAATTTGAGGCATACCTTTATTATAAACAAAAATTCGATGCATGCTTAGATGCTTAGATTGGAAGGCATATTTAGATTGGAATGCATGCTTGGATGGGAATGTATGTTGGAATTTGTATATTAGTCAAAACACATATGTTATGAAATTAAGATCTAATACTTATTTGGAAAAATATAATTGCTATGTAGCTGAGATGAGATAACTGTTTTGGGAACTAATTGATATTAAATTGGTCATAGATTAAATCCCAAATGATTGAAGTACTTTGACTAAGAAATATGAACCATTATGTGTAGGTAATGTGGAATTATCTGATGTGCCCCATGCGGCATTTGGATTTGTGTGGTAATAGAATGATTAGAAAATTGGATAATACCGAGATGGCATGTAGATGTGAATATTATGGAGATTGGTTTGGGTTTTGTTATTTTATTAGTTATTAGATTGAGGTTGGATATTAGTTATTGGTTGACTTCTGAACATTTGGTCAATTGATAAATTTGGATACTTGGCTATTGGATTAAGGTTAGACAATTGATTATTTGACTAAGTTTTGGGATATTTGTTTATTTAATATTTGGCTATTTGATTGAAACTTGGATGCAAGATACCTTTTGAAAGATGATTGATACGTATTGAGAGTTGGATGCCTGCTAGAATATAATTGTATATATTCAAGGTTTGGATGCTTACCTGGATGGCCACTTTGAATATTTGGGATCCGGCCCATGACATGGCTTTATTGGATGATGCCGCTAGTTATGGCGAAAAGGCCTGTTCAGCCTATTGTGTGGGACTCCTTTATTTATTTCATAGGTGTGGATGGTGAACTTGCAATTCCTAGGTTATAGTGATGGCTAGATACCATAGATGGCATTGGTAATAGATCTTATGACATTTGTAGCCAGGATTCTAGGGATGGACTGGAGTACATCAGAGTTATAAGATAGTTGAGTCCTTTTGGTTAGTGGCAGAGTCCACTTTGATGATAACTGATGCCATTTGTTTTATGGCAGTGTCCACTTAGAGTGTGGCTGTGCCCACTTGGTTTGTAGCCTCCTGAGCATGGTATTGGTAGAGAAGGCAAATGAAAATATGGATACATTGGTTCATATTGGCCACATGATAGTAGTTCCATTTGTATATGTAAGACTTATTTAGTTATGGATGGATGATGAGACATATGAGGATGGTAGTATGAAATGAAATTAGATAGTTTGGATTGTGAGATAGTATTGATACTGTTTGACACTATTGCATTATATTGGTATTAATATATGTGTGACTATATGATATGCTATGTAATTGTCATATTTTGAAATTATTGAGACTATATAAGTGTTGTGATAGGAATTATATTAGTACAGTTTTAGTAATACCCAATCAATGCCATCCTAATGAAGAAAGATGAGTTGGAAAAAAACAACTTATTATGATATGTGTTTGTTGATTTTGCTTATGATTATGTTGAGTCATAATATTGATAAATAAATTTAGTTTGTTTTTTATGAATGTAGTTTGCTTTTATTAAGGTTGCAAAACTTAATTATTTGTTTACAGATTGACTAATTAAAGTGTTCAGATCCTATTGAGATCAATTCATAATTATGTTTAAGATGATACATTGTTACAATTCAAGATGTGGGGATACTTATTAAAATCATTGAACTAAGTATTAAACTTTGATTATCTGATGAATTCATGAGATTGGTGGAATAGGTAATTATTTTCTAAATTATGAGGTATTATTGAAATTGATGATCATTAACATGTTTTTAATATCCTTGATGTGCAATTGGGGTGAACTAAGTGAGAATAGTGATACAAATTATGAACTGAATGATAATTTAAGGTAATAACAAAAATTACACAATATTGAAAGTTTTGAGGATGGAACTTTTTATAAAGAGGAAGGAGTGTAACACCTAGGGTGTTAATTTTGGGTAAGTTACATGTTGTTTAATGAAGCAATGTGATTTTTCAATAAAATGAATCTATTATGTATGACGTGTATAAGATATTCATGAAATTAAGCCAAATGAAATCATATGTGTATGATTATATGACAAGCTTACAAATTAATTGAGGCAAAATTAGAGGCAATTATGTTTTTTATATGGAATAAATGATGGAAAAAGAATGGGGAAATAATGATTTAAAAAGGTTGAAAATTCAGAAAATAGGGCCAGCCAGTAAGGTGGCACTGGCGGCACTGGGCGAAGTTGGTGTCGATCGTCGGCGGCAACAAGCTGGTGTTGGGAGCACAAGGATGGGCATTTGCAGCGCTAGTCGGTTATTTAAGTCAGTTTTCCAATTTTTTGATGCATTTTTTGCCCCATTTCTTCTCTAGCCCATTTCGTTCTTCCTCTCCTTTTTGCACTAGCCCATTTAGCTAGATTTCTTGCCATTTTAGCTAGGAATCACCTTACATAGCTAGCAAAACCTGTGATCTTTAAGTTGAACCCAATTTTCATTCATTTGAACTGTGAAAAATGGAAAAAAAATGGAAGAAATGTCAAATTTCTACAAAATAGAAGGAGCCACATGGAGCTGGGAGCTTGGTCATTCATTTAGGGAGGACAACTAGGTTCATAAGTAAAGGTAAGCCCAATCTCCCAGTCAAATGTCAGAGTTCAGATTTTTAAGGTTTTGGGAAATGATGGATTTTTGGATTAAATTGATGCATGTACTTAGAACTTCATGAGAGTATGATTTGATAGAATAATTATCATGATCTAGCATAAAAATTATGATTTTGCAAAGTTAGGGTTTTTGATAATTAGACGAATTTGGGAAATTTTATTGTTTTATGAAATTATCATAAGATAAATGATTTAATGCATAATTAGGATGTTTTGAGACTTGTTTTGGTTGATTTGAACCGGTGAAATTGAATAATTGATTATGCCCTAGTTAGGAATTAAAAAGGATTTTTGTGTTTGGACTATGTGAGCCATAAATTGATTGGATTAAATGCCAAATTGGAAGGTTATTGAAGTCAATTACATGTTAGTTATGTTATATGAAGATTATATATGGTTTGGAATGAAGTTTCTAAAGAACAATTGCTAAATTTTTATGATTTAAATTGTGCATATTAGCCATTTGATAAAATGTCTCCATGAGTGATAAATTGAGATTGATTTTAATCCCATGACCCTTATAGAAGGGAAGGAATGACTGGTTATTTGGGATGTGCTTAAAGTTTAAATAGTATGTTGTAAGATGCAAAGTATATTGGCTTCTAATTGTATATTGATAAGTATGCACTTACGCATTTGGGAAGTATATGGGTTTAATAAATAAATCAACTATAGTATTCATTTGAAATGAACCAGTTTGAGTTATGTTGTAAATGCATGGGATTATTCCTCTATACTGGATGACCTAGGAAGGATGAAAAGAGATATGGAGCCATAGAAGATATAATAGATCACTCAAGGTAAGTAGACGCCCCTTGTTTGGTTTCAATGTATGATTGGTTGGGGATAAGAAATATCCCATTGAATTGAATCAGGGCCTATGTGTTTTGGTTGGGGATATTGAATATCCCATGTTTGTGATGATAGATGGCTATATTAGTTTATGACGACATCAATATTAGGGATAACTAATATCCCTTAGATTGAATTATGTAATGTTTATTGGTATTGGTGTATTTGATGATTCTTGTAAATGAGTTTCTATATGAATTTATAAATGATACAGTATGAGAATAATAAATTTTCCCTTAAGTTATACTTATTTGGATTAAAATTGTGTATTGAATAATTGAATGAGTAGATGCGTATATTGTTGATTTGGGAGATAATAGTCATTCCTTGACTGGTTGTCTTGTTGTATATGAGTAATTATATGATTGGATACGCCTGATGGGTGTAGAATATTGAATTAGAATAATGAGGACGAGGTCCTCAAAATATGATTAGCTTATTACATATTTGATCATGATTGAACCAAATTATATAAATTTTGACTTGATTTCTATTAATTGTGTCTACTTATTGAGTTACCTGCACTCACGTCTTCTTCTTTTAAATTTTTAGTTGATAGGCCAAGTGAAGAATTGCCACCATGGATTGGGATTAGTAAATAAAATTATAAGATATATCCCTGTATTGTATGACTATATGTTGGGAATGGAATCCCATTGTATATTGGTATCTAATTGTAAATCATATTGTAATTATATGATTGTAAATATTTTGATAGCATGATATAGTTACCCTATAGGGTATTATCATCATGGTATGATACAAATTTTGGGTTGTGTGTAGGTTTGGCTAGTAAGTTAATTATGATTTGAATTATATTTATCAAAATTGCAGTTCTGTGTATGATTTCAAGTTATGAATATTGATAATTAGAAATTATGAGTTTAAATGTTTGTATATTAGGTTTTAAATATTGATAATTCTTAGGAGATTCTACCCAATTTTTGGCAGCATTGTTTCCTTAAAAATAGGGAATAATGAGCTTATGGGAAGACTTTCCTTATTAGGAAGGGAAATGGCAACGTCCTGCATATACCCAATAAAGCACAATTTGTTGGATAGTTGAAATGCATAGGGTGGGGGTGTGGGGTGTTACAATATATCTATCTATCTAAGTATTCAAATGTTTATATTAAATTGAGGGACAAATTGGAACATCATCAGAAAGATCTATTTCAAAGTATTGAAATAATCTTGTCAAATATATGGCATAGGGAAGATGTCTATGAGCTCTATCTTTCAAATTGAACATGTACAATAACATAACATCCACAAGATCATACTCCAGATTATGAATAATGTAGTAAATCAATACACATTCAAGAATACTAACTACATCATGTCCTCCATTTCTAGGGATTAAACAATGTGTCACTATGGATGAATCGGTTTGAACTCCATAGAAAAAAATTCTTTGTTAGTGAATCCTCCCTTCCTATTAGATATTCACTCCTTCCCTATTAAACATTCAATAACCTCTATTCAATCATATGTTTTATTAGTTGAAACATATGGAATTCTCCTGATCGATGCAAACTCTTTAGTAGTGAAGCTAATTTTCTTCCCTCAGAGGCAAGTAGAGTAAACATAAACTCCATCCTCTCCTTCTTCTTCACGCAAATAGAAATAAAATAACTTTACAAGTTCATCATAAATCATCAACTTTTCTCCCAAAAACTCAAAAATTTCAAATTTCCTCAACCGGTTAACAAATTGAAACCCTTCATCTTTAGATAATTTATAATTCAAGAACTTACCTCTTGTATAGTTCTTGCGCCCAAATTTCATGTAGAACTCAATTTTATCCTTCTTTGATCTGAAATTCTTCAATGATGGATCGACAAAAACCTGTTTCTTAGGTAAAGAAGTGGGTTTCTTTTGAAGTGGAGTTGGAACCCATTTTTTGGGGAGCGTATCTTCTTGGAATGGTTGTCTTCGGAGTGGATTTGGACTTTTTGGGTAATGGAGAAGGTTTAGTTTGAGAAGGTATACTTTTCCTATGTTTTGGTTTAGGAGAAGTATGAATAAGAGATGGTGAAGATTCACTAGGAGTCCTTGGCTCCGGTTCTTGAGCTGGTTTAGGAAATTGAAGTTGTTCTTCATCAACATTGATGGGATTGTTCTATGTAGTTTGTCTACCTTGTGTTTTAGAGAGTTCTTGAATAAAAATTCCTCCTATTCTGCTTCTTCTTGTTCTAGGAGGAGAAAGTCTTGGCTCAAAGTAATCCACCAACTTCCTCTTTCCTTTCTCCTCATATGAGGCCTTCTTTGATAGTTAGAAAGACTGAAATGAAAATGAAATTTAAAAATTTTGTAATTGAAGGATCAAGTTGATTCAAATCAAAGGATAGGATAGAACTCATATTGAGGCAAATCAAAGGATAAGACTCAAATTTAATCAGAATAGAGGGTTCAAACAATAAGGGATTTCAAAATAGAAACCAAACTCAACACACTTATTTGCATGTGGTAGGTACATGTGTTACAATAACATCAGGACATCCTACATTACAATGATTTTCAACCAAGCAAAGTCTACTTACATTAATCATAGAATAATTACAAATCTGACTTGAAGGACACTTATTTAGGTGCAAGAAACCAATGGAACAGTAAGAACTTTGGTAGAAACATGGGTTATCAATAACAATCAGGACATTCATAGCAATTCAATGAAGAAATAAGGTTTAGTCATAGATATGAATGATGATAGATGGAAAGTGTGATGGATCTTACATGAAAACAAGGATTCAACCCAAAAATTGAAGAGAGTTTCAAGCCCAAATATAGCATCTCATCCTATAATGGAATATTCACCATAATATTCATGTAGAGAATGAAAATTATTACACACAAGGAATCACATGTATGCATTTTTGTATGAGAATAGGGTTTTTGTGAATTCAAAAACCCTAAAAAACCCAAAATTTTGAATTTTCAGAGTAAATCAAGGGGCTTTTCAAAAATCCTTCTAAACTACATTGATATGATCTGATTAGACATAGGGCATCAATTTCTCATGATAAATACCTAGAAATGAGAAAGGATTGAGAAGAAAAACTTCAAATCTATGAATTTTTCAAGGAAACTAAAAAATCGAAAGAGGAATCACAAAAAGCAAAGCATTACCATGTTTTTGATGAAGAATGACGGAGAAAATTAACCTAATCCATCCAAATGAGCAATGGAAAAGAGAGGAAGCCAATGGGAGACAAATGGGTTTTTCAGAAACAGAAACCCTAGATTTAAGGTAAAAAAGAGTAATCATCCCGAGCAAATTGCGTATTTAAGTTACGATATTGTCTCCAAATCCATTGACTTTTTATTTTGTTGAAATTTACAATCCGTCAAAGTTTACAATCCATTAACGTTTATAATCCATTGACATTTTGTAACACAAATAAAATTGAAACAAATTTATCTTTTGTTTTATGCATGCTATTCATTATGCATATGGATCAATAATGCCTAACTCTCTTCTGATTTGTAAAAATCTATTAGTGTGAAGTGGTTTTATGAAAATGCCTGCCTGTTAATCTTCAGTTGGAATAAATTTGACAGAAATATCTTTTAATTGAACATGATCCCTAATGAAGTGATGTCTTATTTCAATGTATTTAGAGTGTGAATGTAATACTGGATTTTTAGTCAAATTTATTATTCTTGTATTATCACATTTGATTGGCACACATTCCAAATTAAAGTCATAGTCACTTAACTACTGTTTCATTCAAAATATTTCTGCACAACAACTAGATGCTGTTATACATTCGGCTTTGGCTATTAATTGTGTAATAGTACTTTATTTCTTAGAGTACCAGGATACAAGCATACTTCCCAGGAACTGACAAGTTCCACTAGTACTTTTTCTATCTACCTTGTATCCGACATAATCAACATCAGAATAACCAACTAGATCAAATGATGATCCTCTAGGATACCATAATCTTAAATAAGATGTTTCCATAAGATATTTAAAAATGTGTTTAACAGTAGATAAATGTGACTCCTTTGGATTTGACTGAAATCAAGCACACATATACACACTAAATAAAATATCAAGTCTACTAGTAGTCAAATATATTAGCGAACCAATGATACTCCTGCATAGTCTCTGATCTATACTTTTACCACTTCATCTTTGTCCATTTTGATACTTGCACTCATAGGGGTAGGCATGCATTTTAAGTTTTCTATTTTGAATTTCTTTAACATTTCTTTGATGTATTATGATTGTGAAATGAAAATACCTTCATCAGATTGTTTTACCTATAGTTCAAGGAAAAATGTTAGTTCACCCATCATACTCATTTCAAATTCACTTTTTATCATATTTTCAAATTGCTTGCAATATTTTTTATTTGTAAAACCAAAAATTATATCATCCACATAGATTTGTATAAGAAGAATATCTAAATGGATATACTTAATGAATAATGTTCTTTCAACTATACCTCCTTGAAAATTTTTACTTAGTAAAAATTAACTTAGTCTTTCATAACAAGCTCTTGGAGCTTGTTTAAGATGATACAATGCTTTTGTGAGTTTGAATACATAGTTTGGATGTTGATTAGCTTCAAAGCCTAGAGGTTATCTGACATACACTTCTTCATTTAAATATCCATTTAAGAATGCACTTTTTACATCCATTTGAAAAAATCAAAATTGTTTGAATGATGTAAAAGCGAGTAACATTCTTATAGCCTCAAGTCTGGCAATAGGCGCAAATGTCTCATTATGTAATGGCATTCTTTCTGAGGCGTTACTCGGGCAAGAATAGGAGGACTCTTGGCTAGAGTCTCCCCTGAACTTACCCACTTACACTTGTATAAACATTTACAAATACCCACATGTGCCCAAAATTATAGTCACACCATGAAGGTAAAGTGTATGGAAATTATTCTTACATCTAATTAAATAATGAGACGCAACTTAAAACACTCCACACATTTAAATTTACATTATTTACACCAATATGATATTAAATAAATCACACATTATATATATTCCAGATATTTTGAAAAGATAGAAACTCTAATTTTCATGGTTTTTATCTCTCCTTAGCCCAACCCCTTGTTTGGCTCCGTCTTTTGGCCTGTCAACTAAAACATAATAAAATACAGTGAGTTTGAGTAACTTAGTAAGTAGGCATAAATCAAATCAATAATTAAATCATAGAATTTAATCAGATTCATATGCTAAAAACCAAACTACACTGAACTATATATCATCATGGATTAGATACGATTAATAACAAAATTCCTCCTTAAAAATCCATTACAATGTCTACTATATCTGATTATATCTATTCATAATGAAACT
>JAYJMB010003787.1:0-13670 GCA_036873735.1 Pouteria campechiana
AAAAATCATGGTATTATCATGTGGATTTATGGTGTAAAGTGGAGTAACGACCCCAGGAGGGCGGGGCGTTACATAAATGTTGTATCCTTGTATTCTAATAATCTCTAATCATCGATAATGAGTGGGAATGGTATTATAAATTGTAATTGTGTTATTATATTTAAGAGAGTTTAAATGAGGTCTAAGATATGAAATGGCATGTCATAGTTAATTGTTGTATAAGGAAAAGTATTAGCACATCGTAGTAATGTATTTATAATATTGGGACAGAATGACATGATTCCCCTTGGAGTGTAATGCCATCATAATCGGTTTTGATCTTGAGCCGAAGACTGTGGGTATAAGTTGGTTTTATGATTTAAGATAATAATTATGGCTTATTGAAATTCAAATGATTAATGAATGCATAGGTATGTAGTCTTGTATTTTAGGATAGACTTGAGCAAAATTTTGTTGGCAATTTCCTTAAAAATAGGGAAATTACAAGAAAATAAGAAAATGGTAGCATTCTATATAGGTCCCACTAGAGAACAATCTACAGGATGGTCCAAATGCATAGGGTAGGATTGCGTGTTTGATAGAAGGACACAATGGGTAGTAAAGTGAATCTAGGTAGTTTCATTCTAATTTACCCTATTTAGTACCTAGTTACTAAATAAGGTATTTTGGTAAAACAAAATATGTTATGGTTAATCAGATTAATACGCATCTTAAAAAGAATTTAAGTAATGTTATTAGCTATAAAATTGAATTATAGGCTCCTATTGAACTCCAAGTTTGGATGTATGTCTTTTATGTAGGATTTGAAATGGAATCAAGTTGCTAATGTGGGAGTTAAGAAGACCAAATATCAAGGAACGGGTAGACTAACTTGGTACAAGTAAGTAGGTTGTCATTTTATCATGTTTGAATATTATCGGTGTGTGGGGATAATTTGTATTTCATGGTCTTCCGGGCACCAGGTTTGAATGTGTTATATATTGATTTAAAATGATATAACCATATACTTCATTTAAAGAAACTTGTGATGACCACTTCAAACTTAGGAATCATTATTTAATTGCTTGATTTGATTGATTATGATATGTTCCAGCATGGGGATGTGAATTGCTTATAAGTTTTAGTGACAAATGAATGAATTCTATGATAGATTATGCACTGTGACTCTTGAGCCTATATGAGGCATTTTGTTGTTATAATTAAATATTGTGATTGAAGAATGACTTATACATGTATTAGTTAGGAAAGTAAAAATTAGAATGATATGGTGTTGTAAAAATGGGAATTTGCATTAATTAATTATTGTTTAAATTATTTTGGCCCTGCTGCTATAAATAAAATGAACTTTGTTGAACATGCTAGAATTTATTGACTGAATGTTAGATTCCATAGTATTTGATTATGAGGCATGATCATAGACTTAAATCCTATGAAGAATACAAAGATAATAAGTCATGTTCATTGCATTGCTCTAACACGATGTTGCATGACATTATATGGTCGATAAAGTGTTCACTATCCATCTTAATGCATGAATGGCATGCATGTATTGTCTGTATGATGGTGTATTAATGAGACCACCATGTTAGAACCATAACAATTCTTAGAGACATAGATATAGTATGACTATGACAATACCTGGACACCACCAAAATTCCACCGAGATGTATGATAGTGCCTAGATGACACCATTATGTGTAATTAAGCTATGTGACGCCTTGAAGTGAATGAGCCTAATAGGGAATTCTAAAGCCTTTTAGGCTCTTGTCTGGCAAAGATAGATAAGCCCCATAGAGGAAATAAAAGTTCAGAGAGAGGTGCATAAATGCTAGACACTCACAGGGTGTTGCTATATCGGGTGGTGGCATAATTACATAAACGCTAGATACCCATGGGGTATCACTATCCAGGGTGGTGGCATAGTTCTATATACCTAATTGGCATCCATGGGGTGCCGCCCTACTATGAAGGCAAAGAGAGATGTTGATGACTTGGACGTCTAGTTACATTGAATAAAAGGTAATTCTTGTAAAAGTTGTAACATATGACATATGGGAAATGTGAATATGTGAAAGTACACTGGATAAGATTGATATCATATATATGTATAATTGGATAATAAGACCTTATAAATACTATACTTGATTCCCTAGTAGATGTGGGTGGTAACCCTAAAAGCCTTATATTACAATGACGGATACCATAGATAGCAACAAAAGTGCTGTCGTGAATCTAGCAACATTCATAACCAGGATTACAGAAGTAAAATAATCACACATCAGACAAGAAAGAGGGTGATGAGTTATAAGGATAAAAGTTATTGAACAATGAATATATATAAGTACAAAAGATGAGGCTTGGCTTAATTTTTGACTGGAAATAAGAAAAATATGTGGAAATGGTTGCCTTGTCGATAAGGTGAGGCCGAATGAGACCGTGATAAATGAACTTGTCTTGCTCATGATGATATGTATGTGTAGATAAGGTTTTGGGCTCTCATAGTCATGGTGTACATTAACATATTTCTGTTGGTTTGAGGCATAAGCTGAGTCTGAGATAGAAAGCTATGTGTAATCCAAGATTATGAGAACATGTACAACCTAGGAATAGGAATGTGAGGCTGTGTGAAAGATTGGGTATGATGATCATGGGCATGCATGTCCCTCGTATAAGGATGTGAGAGAGATTGTATATAAATCAAGTTGTACTTGTATGTGCATCATGAATATGTAAGTGTATGTTGCATAGTTATATGAAGCATGTGCATTATGAGTATGTGGATACGTTGCATCATAAATTGCATGTTCATGTGAATTGATTTAATCCTGATTCCCCAATTCTGATTCTCATGTTTTACTGTTGTTATTTTACTGCTTTGCCAATTAACTAAGTTTTTCCAGACTCACCCCATTTTCTTATAATTTTTAGTGAACAAGTTAGAAGGCGGAGCCCAATCAGCGGTTGTAGCTCTAGACTGGGAGTAGACCATAATTGATATTCATGCATATGTAGTGAAGTTGATGATAGAATCCAATTTTTCTCTTATTGATAATGTTTATTATTTGTATACTTAAGAATTCAAATCGCGTATGAATTAAAGTTTGTATATATTAATGATCTTGGCATGTTAAGTAATATAATATTTATGTAGGTTAATGTCATCTATTGCCATCACAATATGACTTGTGATTCTGCGCCAGGTGTGGGTATGATGTGGAATACATGTTATTCAATATGAATGTGTAAAGTTGTGTATACACTGGTATCTAGGTATAGGACCAAAGAAATTCTTGGGAGACTCTGCTTGAGGGATTCTGTGAATTATACCCAAGTAACGCCTTGAAAAGCATGGCATTACATATAAACAACGGGAACCCCAAATAAAAAGTCAAGAGAGTGAATATTCATGTGCAACTTATTTATGATCTCTTACTTTTTGAATCCCTATTCCTTGTTGTTTGTTAGCCAAATCTAGGGCCTCATTACAAGACCTATTGCTCCAAGTGGACAAAGTTGTCTACATTTGTAGAGGGGGATTATGAGAAGTAAGCTGATGGAATATTTTATGAAAATCATTAGAATCACTAGATTGCATATTATTAATTGAAAAGCATGCATGTAGCATGAGATTGACAAAGCACACACACACACATTCTCATTTCATTAAGGGATTGATGAAGCATGAGTTTCATGAGATTACCAGGCATGTCTTGAATGAATTCTAAATTATGTGTATATATGTAATTTCTATAGCATGTTATTGATGATTCAAATTATAATTCCTCACAAGTGTACGGTCATATAACAATATAGTATGCAATGCAAGGGTCAATCTTATAGATAATGGCAAACTAACTTAATTAATCTTAGTTACTAAGTATACAACTAAATAGACTAGGAATAAGGTTAGGTATAATTTCAAAAACTTAATAGAATAAAAGTAAATAAATAGCTAAAGATAATGCAGAGAGATTAACAAGAAGAATAAGTTTAGGGATCCGATTTCACCACAAGATGATAACCCTTTGCTAATGGAATGTTGATTTAATGCCTCACTTGGGTTTATTCTTTCAAAAGTATGATTATTATCATTAGGTCTACGAGTTTAAATGAAGTGCTTTCACTCATTCCAATTACCTATGGTGTATAGCATAATTGAGGTGAAAACCCATTAAGTTCAAGAACATAAGAACCAAATTAGAATGGTTTAGCATATATTGTATACCATAACCATCTATCCTTCTCATTCAAGAGAGCTCATAGTTTAGCACATGGTGTGTACCTTAACCATGCTTTGATAAATAATCTAACTCATAATATTTGTGATCAAGCAATAAAATAAATTAAATCATTGCAAATAACATCATGAATGAAACATGATCATCTAGCATTAATAATATCCAATAATCCATAATAAAGAGTATCAAAAAGGGTTACATCTTCACCCTAGGAAGAAAAACTAGTTCATGGAAGAAAAAGAAACAACTCCCCGAGATAGGATGATAATAATGAAGAACATCTTCTCTCTTCCTCCCTTACTTGTCTTCTTTTGCAAAACTCTTCTTTCTCTTGCCTCCCAAAGAGCCTCCAAAAAACCCTCAAAATGGAAGTGAAAAAGTTTTCTAAAAAACCCTAACTTTTCTCCTTAATAACCCCTAGCTACCCCCAGCTATGTACTTAACATAAGATGTGCAAAATTAGGGTTGCTGCTAGCGCCGCCGATGCTAGCTTACTGTCCAACCGGAGATGCTCACACTGTTTGACCATAAATTCCTTGAATAAACTCAGAATTATATCTTTTTTGATATTGGATAGGTAATTTTAAGGGATACAACTTTTATGTTGATCACTTTATCTGAAGCATTCATCTTCTATGAGTTGTGGCCCCTCAAAGTGATGCCTTCTATCATACAAAATTTCTGTCAGGAGAATTGAACTCTAAGATAATTGTAGTTTTTTGACCATAACTTCCATGTTTCAAATCCAAATCCTACAATTATTGATTTTTTGGATAGATAACTTCAAGGGATAAAACTTATATGTTGAACACTTGAGCTGAATCCATCTCAATTGGTACTAAAAATTGAGTCAAAGTAGTACTTTATTTTCACATTCAGCGTCTTCAACTTGTAATCTTCAATTTTTAGCCAGTTGTTCATCATCCAAACTCCATTTCTTTTCTCCTTTCTCCACCTTTATGTCTTCTATATTTTCTTCCTTTTATTACACTTAATTATCTATAGATAAATATAATAAGTCAATATAGAATTCACTTATCAAGTAATAACCAAATTAAGTGTTGATTTATTAGAATCCACTACATTTACATCAAAAGAGGATCCAAAACGTATGTAAATTTAGGTAATAAAACATTGTATATTATGAGCTCATCAGTTATTGATTGATTGAGAGAGACTATCCTAACCGTTTCATAAGTTTGATTACTATTTTGCTCAAGGATGATCAAAAGCTAAGTTTGGGGGTATTATACCTACTCTACTCTCTAAGTCAGCCTTTCTTGCTATACTCAAGTTCCACTAAACACTTATTAGTTTTCTCATGCTTAACAACAAAGTTTTACAATCATTGGTTTTCAAAGCTCACTAACAAATTTTTATAAGAAGAAAACTTTAAATGTGAGTAAATGTTGTTTAAGTTTGTTCAATTGCTTGTCTAATTGTTGAAACATCCCCATGAACTCTTTTTATATTAGACTTTAAAATTTATCTATTGTGGAAGATGACTAGCATTAAATGCAAGGAAATGTTTGAATTTTTGACTGTTTGAGAGTTCTTGAGGCTTCATACCATTTGAAGTAAGGACTTTAGAACGTTTGGAACAATGGGAAATAGTCATGAGTGAGCTTATCCAGAAATTCTGAAGTCATTGCTTGTTCTAGAGTCAATGCTACTTTATACCATTTGAAGCATACTTTTAGAATGTTTAAAGCAACAAAAAATGACATTTTGCAATTGACTCGAACTAGCCCTTGTAACAGTGCTTTAGCACGTCTGAAGCAATAACTTCAACACATCTAAAGTAATAACGTTAGCATGTTTGAAGTAGCGTGAATCCTTAGTCGCATGCCTTTGAACTTCAGCACTTCTGATATAGCTTAGGAATGTTAGAAGTTTAGGACTTAGCCAATTTTGAACACTTTTAACTTCTATCTCCAGTGATGCATTATAGACATGTTTCAGCACATTTGAAGTGATGTTAAGCTTTCAGCATTGTGGCTTCTCACTTCAGCAATTTTGGGATGCGTTGCTTATATACTTCAGCATGTATGAACTGGCATTAAGCTTTTAGAGCTAACGCTTCATTGCTTCAGCACTTATGAAGTGAGACTTCAGTCTGTGTGAAGCTCACTCCTTCATGCTTCAGCACATCTGAAGTTGTCTTCTGCACATCTAAAGCCTGGCATCCCTTTATATTTACTTCAGCAACATACTTTAGCACATCTGAAGAACTTTTGAAGCACATTTGAAGTTTTTATTTGATGCCAGACATATCCTTCAATTGTAGATTTGCCTTGAAGCTTGGACTCCAATGTCTAAAACACTTCTCAAGTTGTTCTAGACTTAGATCTTGTGTAACTATATTCTTCTTCTTTTAGACTATCTAAACTTCTTCATTTCTAAGTTTGCTCCTCATTATTTCAAACGTGTCCCATTACATCTGAAATCTTGTTCTAAGTTTAGTGTCAATCTTCCTTGAGCATTTACATTTTCTTTCTTGTAAACTAACTGGTGGCTCTTGTCTTTGATATGGTCTTCAATATGCTGTCCACACATTCTAACATTACTTCCCTTGATCTGTTTCATAAACTTATTACAGCACACTTAGGAAAGTAACTTTCAACATCTTAACACTTCACTCACATATTTTTGCTCTTCATCAAAACTCATCACATTCATCATCAAAATCAAGCCAAGCAAATAGTGGTTTGGATCAACATTTTCCTCTAAACTTACTCTGAAGATTTCATACTTCACTTTCAGACCTTCTGACAACTTCTATATCTTCTGAATTTTTTTCACTTGATTTCAGAAGTGTCCTTGTCCATCTTAAATCCCTTTTTAAGCTTAGAATTGTTGTTCCTTGAGCATTTACTAGATTTTCTTCCTCTAAAGTCTTAAGTGTGATGAATTTCTACTTGATATGACCTTGTTCACAATGTTCATAACTCTAAAGTTATATCCCTAATATAGTTAACCTATTTTATTTACTTATTTTTGCAATGCTTGGGAATGTAACTGTTGAACCAAAATTCTTTACTTGGATTGATTTTGATGATAAATATGTGGATTGATTTTGATGATGAATATGTTTAGCCAACCAAGTTTTGATGAGCAAAAGCACATGAGTGAAAGTTTAAGCTACCAATCAATGTTTCCGAAGTGTACATTAATGAACATTATATTAAGAAAATAACATAAGTGGACAACACATAAAAAGAGATAAGATCCATTAGCTTTTGAGCAAGAAGACATAAATGCTCAAATGAGAAAGAATGACATTAAAACTTTGAAGAACAATGTATGAAACAACCTCCTAATATGTCTTCAAGCACTACCAAAGTAATTTAGACAAGTGCCCAATCTCAGACAGAAATAGGGCTTCAGAATGGAGAACACAATCTAAGTTCCAGACTCAAGCAAAGAGTTGGACACTGAAGAAGCAAGTTCAGACAATATGTGACTAGTATCGGACATATAATTAGATTCATACATTGCTGAACAAGAAGCCAAGATGTTGGAAATCCAAAGCCAAGGTCAGACATTACAAAGTCAAATTCAGACATTATTGAATCCAAACATGGACACTATGGAAGACTGAAGAGAAAAACCAAGTGATTCAGTAGTCCAAGTCCAAAAATCCCAAGTGTTAAATCTCGGACATTGTTATTATTGAAGAAGCATGTCTAAAATCTTAATTTTGAACATGGCTATTCAACTTCGGACATGACTGTTCATTTTTGAACATAGCTAAAGGAAGTTAAGTTTGACCAAGAGCATTTGGTGCTAGTCTAAGTCCAAAATATTAACTTTGAACATGGCTATTCAATTCTAGACACGATGGTTAGTTTTTGAACATAGCTTAAGGAAGTCTACCGCAAGTTAAATACTTGAACAAGTCCAAAATCTTAATTTCGAACATAGAGACTAAATTTGGACATTATTGAATAGCCTTCAAACATGAGAACCCACAAGAGAGCTTCAACGGTCATAAAATCTTAACAATTCACTCACATTTAATGAACATCACTTCTCCAATGGAAAGATTTTGAATCCCATTATAAAATAAGTAAAGAGAGGTTATTCCAAGAAGTTATATAAGTTAGAAACTTAGAGAAATTTTCTTGAAGCAATAAAGAGCATTTAATCTCGGACATTAAAGTTTTCCCCCAACTCCACTGCGCAAAATGCATCTACATTCAAAGAACGTTCTCTGCAACAGCTTAAGGGAGTTCGTTACTCTATATTTATTATAATATATTTATTTTTACTATATTTAATTATGTACAAACTCAGCATGTGTAAGAGAAATTTTTTATTGTATGTCTTTCATTGATTAGAACATCAAGCAACGGGCTTGCTGATCTTGTATAATTTTGTTGGTGAGCTTTGAAAACCAATGTGTAAAAGTTTATTAGTGAGCTTGGAAATCAACATGTAAAAGTGTGTTGGTTAGCTGAGAAATCAATGTGTGTAAGTTGTTGGTGAGCTTGTAAAACCAACAGGTGTTTAGTGGAACATGAGTGCAGCAAGGCTGACTCAAAGAGAGGAGTAGATATGGTCGAACCTCTATAAAAATACATATGTGCTTTGTGTTGTGTAACTAATTCCTTATTCTTTTCAACATCTTGATTTTATAATTGGCCAAAATTTAAAGGCTCAATTCACTCCCGCTCTTGACCTACCTTAGAATGGGACCAACAATAACTTGTTAGTACCTTAACTTTTCACTTACATGTTTACTCATCATAAAAAATTAGCTATTAGTTTATGTTTATAATCAAAATCAAGCTAATTAAAGAGGATTAGACTTAACATATAGAAGATTTGACTAGGAATGTAATACCTATTCGAGACCTTAAACTATGAAGCTTCCCAAATAGGCTTAAAATATACCTTGGGACTATAATGATGTTAAGGTTTAATCAATTTCATGCATTAAGTTATAGATTTCAAACCATTGAAAACCTATATCAACTCAATTTATGCATATAGGACCAAAATTATGTTATAATAGTTGATATTCAAATTATGCAGATTATTCATGTATTCAAACAACAATTTATATATGATTTTCAACATTTCATACTCAGATCAATTCACACACAACTCAAATTTTCAAAATGATTTAGTCCAAACTAATGAACTGAAATATATCCAATTCCAAAGCAATCAAGTGTTGATTTGGACATTTCACACCAAGTAATAAATATCAAATTGAATTTCATCCTATAATAATTAATGAGTATTTTTCTTATATCAAAGTAATCTCATTTTCAATCTCAAAACATGAAAGTGTATCATTTCAAAAATATATCAAAAACATCTCAACCAATTTTAATTTTCCAATATTAAATCAAATAAGTATAATAAATCTCGAGATAAATACATCCATCCTCACTACATGGCCACTCAATTGTAGTTTCAAACATATCATCACAAATACACATTATTTAAACTTGACACTATATGAGCCTATGTTTGTGTTTGTCATTCCTAATCTTCTTCTAATTTCATTTATGTCATGTTCTTTTCATGATTCAAAGATAATGTTTAATCCTAATATGCTTAGTGTTTTAATGCATTAACATTTCTTAATTGATAAAAGCATTAAAAACATATGCATGTGTGAAGCATATTCTTGTCATACTCTTCAACTAAGTATGCATATGTGAAGCATATTCTTGTCATACTCTTCAACTAAGTATTTAAGTTTGGCAAACCTATCACTCTAGTCACCCCTTTTTCAACCTTTCAATTTTCACTTATTATTGTTGATGCCAATTTTGATTATTCAAACTTCTTTATTCTTACTGTTGGCCCCTTACTATCTCTTATTTGAAATGTACTTTGAGGAATTGATCAATTCTCATTTAGGCTCTTTATAACACTTGTGGTGTTAAATTTTGATAATTATATATTGATTAATAAAGAAATTAGGTTTGAAAGGAATTAATGCAAGTATAAGTATGATGGAGCAAATTGCAAGTGGATGCAATTGAAATTTTGATTTGATTTTCGATTATTCGAGGGTGTGAAATGTGAAAATTATACCATTATTATCTAGAAAATAAATGAAGAAAATAAAATATGCAAAAAATTAAAAAATAAGCAGAAAATGTAGTAGGGATGACACTGGGGCCTGAAAAAGGATGTCACGGTGTTGGATTGAAGAAAGGGGTAGTGCGTGGGCAGATTTTTCCATGATGCAAAGTGGATTGGATGCTGCGGAGTGGATTGGATGCCACGGCATGGAATCGGGATATGGCAAGGTGGTTGCATGGCAGATTTTCTATGCCGCGGTGTGGGTCGCTATTTTATGCGGGACAGCCCGATTTTAGACCATTTTTTGTCTCATTTCTTCTCTGGTTCATCCCGTTCTTTCTCCCCTTTTGCCCTAGCCCTGTTATACATGATTTCTAGCTATTTTAGCTAGGAAATCATCTTGCTTAGCTAGAAAAACTTGCAATTTTTTAGTTAAACCTAATTTTCACCCTTTTGAACCATGAAAAATAGTTGAAAATGGAAGAAACATCAGATTTTCCCCAAATGGATGGAGCCACATGGCGTTGGGAGCTTGGTCATTCATTTGGGAAGGACGACTATGCTTGTAAGCAACGATTAGTTCAATTTTTCAACCGAATCTCAAATTTTAGATTTTAGGGTTTTGGGAGAAAGTGGATTTTGGGACTTAAATTGATGCATGTGCTTATAAATTCATGTAATTCATGTGGGAATGCCCTAATGAAGTACTTATTATGATTTGGCCTGAGAAATTTTAGATTTGGCATGATTAGGGTTTTTATGAGTAGTGAAAATTGAGAATTTTTTGAATTTTGTTGAATTAATAATGGGGTAAATGATTAATGGCATGATTAAAATGTTTTAGAATATGTATGGAGTGATTTGGATCAGTGGAATCAAGTTTTGGGCTATGCCCTGGTTAGGGCTTAAAGAGGATTTTTGGGAATAGGCTATGTAAGCCATGAATTGAATAACCTAAAAGCTTAATTGAGTTATTTACATGTTATTGAAATGTTAATCATGTGAGATATTAGATAAATATGTCAAATAAGAAGGTTTCTTATGATAATTGTGAAGAAACCCTAAATTAACTAGTGTTTATCGTATGTTTTATGATTATAGCCCCAGATTGGCTTTAAATGATGTATTATAATTAGCATAAGGATGAAAAGATAGACTTGAGAGGAAAGTAGTTTGGAACTAAAGATCTAATTTAAGTAGGTGGCCCCCTATTTGATTTGAATGAATGGATGGGGATAGTAGTTATCCCATGTTTGCTCTGGGCATGTGTGTTTTGTATGAGGGATTGTGGATATCCTGTGCTTGTTTAAGATTAATGTTTGTTGGGTATGACAAATGCATGAATGATTGGGGACATGAAGTATCCTATGAATATTTATCTCTTATATGTGAATGGCTGTGAATATGGGTATGTATGTTGGATTGATGGGGTAGTGAATCCCCAGATTCATTCTTTATTATATTTGTTATACATGAATGTTGGGGATTTGAAATATCCTATAGTTGAATTGGTCTATGATTTAGACATGTGAGTAATGGGGATCGAGAGTATCCCATAATATGCTTATTCTTATATATGGATGTCTTCTACATGAAAGGGATAGGGAATATCCCAGTTTTGCGATAAGAATGTATAAAATAGAGGGGATGGATGATATCTTTGGGTTGTATTAATAGGCATGTGTATGGATAGTATGAGGATTTGAGCCTCATGATATGTTTGTTTTCATATTATACATCTCAAGATGAGATGGAAGTATATTGTAGTTATAGTTGTGATTGTATACACTTGAAGTAGGGTGTTGTATTGGATTGAGGAGGAGTTAAGCCTCTTGGACATATTTAGATTGTGTTATTTTGATTTGTGTTTTTGGTTAGAACAAGTGTATTAATTATGATTTATTATTATTGTTTATTATTTGTGCCTACTTACTGAGTTGCCCGGACTCACACCTCCTTTCTTAAATTTTTTTAGTTGACAGGTCAAACAAAGGATGTATGAGAGAGAGGCTGAAGATCTTTGGATGGTATGATTATATATTGGGATTGGAATCCCATTTTGTATTGGTGTGTAATTGTAATTCATAATGTAATAGTTTAATTGTAGTTTAAAGAATTCAAAGGATTTATAAAATAAAGTATTGGCATGTCTAGTAGATAATGTATAATATGATGATAGTATGATATGGTTCTCCTAGGGTGTAATGCCATCATGGTCTGATATGGGTCTTGGGAGGAGCTTATGGAGTTAGGGGTCTTGTGTGGATGAATGGAGGAATTATGGAGTGTTTTAAATTCTTATTTATGAATTTTAAGTGAAAAGTTATATTATATTAAATGTTGAATGTTTGTACCTTAGGAGGACAACCTCATTTTTAAGGGAGGCTCTGTCCAATTTTTTGTAGAAATTAGGTAAATTAGAAAGTGGTATTAGAGAAACTCACCTTGGAAGTGGAAAAATTTATGTATAATTATAGTGGATTTATGATATAAAATGGAGTAACGACCCCAGATGGGTGGGGCATTACACTCTTCCTTTGTGTTCATTTTCAAGCTTTTCCGACATATAGTTAAGAATTTCTTGCACATACTCTTCATTTGTAAATCCAAAGTAAGCATGAGTTTGTGCTAAAATTCAGATAATTTACAGCATTCTTTAACTAAGCAAGGTAATGTCTACCTTGTTTCTTTGAACAATTTGGCTACCAAGAATAAAGAAGCCTTTTATACCAAATCTATGAGAGCTTGTCTCAATCCATAAAAGGCTTTTGACATTTTATTCACTTGATGATAATTTTCAAGTTATGAGGTTGTTCAATATGCAATTCATCATTGAAACAATGATTCAAGAATACACTTTTAAATTCATCATTTTTAAACAATCATTGAAGAATACACTTTTAACATTCATTTGGGATAATTTGAAGTTTTCATTTAAATGCCAAAAGCATTCTAGTGAATTCCAAACCAAACTACAAGAATATAAGATACCTCAACATCAATTCTTTCCTTTTGGGAACATTCCTTAACTTCATTTCTCATAACTAATCTATTTTCATTTAATTCAGTTCCTAGAACACATCAAGATGTTTTAATTTAGGAACTGCTTCACTCTTGCTTTTCTTAAATCTAATCAATGCAATTTGGATTGGAAATAAATGCCAATTGTTCACACACATTATGCATTGATTTTCCAGATTTTCATATCAACATAGATATTTTCAATAATTTGAGTTCTAGGGTGTGCATACATATGCTTCAATTCCTTAGAATATTGTAAGTAAGCATTGCTTTCACATACCTTTCTTCTTTGTATTATTTGACTTTCTTATTTTGATCCATAGAAAAATATTTCTCCCCCCCCCCCTCCCCCCCTTGATTCTTCAG
>JAYJMB010003788.1:0-13666 GCA_036873735.1 Pouteria campechiana
CCTGCTTGTGCTGCCCGGATTAGAACATCCGTCCAGCTGTAGAATTTGCTCTGCCATTGCTGGTTCATGCCACTACAGAAATTAAACCTTATTTAAAGATTCTTAACTTGTGTCAAGGTGTATGCTACTTCCCACTTACTATATCACACAAACTAATCACAAAAATTAAGCTTTTGTACTTATTATATTCTTCTCATCATTCAG
Organism: Pouteria campechiana; assembly: GCA_036873735.1. Taxonomy (NCBI): domain Eukaryota; kingdom Viridiplantae; phylum Streptophyta; class Magnoliopsida; order Ericales; family Sapotaceae; genus Pouteria; species Pouteria campechiana. Next base: position 205 of record JAYJMB010003788.1, read on the forward strand.
CTATTTTTCTTCTACTAACTTATCGCATGAATAAAATATGCATGCGTTGGTGTTTTCATTAGTCGTTAGAGATGTGGAATATTTTAACAGAGTGATATATAGCTGTGATATGATGAGAACATTGACTATGCTTTATGGCACAAATGATAAGCATTAATCCAAGTTCTTTAATTTGGACAATCAAGACAAACATCTAGCTATTTGAAACTAAATCTATCAAATTCATCTCTCTCCCATTCTTTTTTTCTCCACACAGGCATTTTTGTGCTAGATTATGCTTGATCTTATTAATTCCATCACATTTCACCTTTTCTCTGGTGTTGTGTATGCCTATCCTTTTTGGCATTGGCATTTGACAACATTCTTGATAGCATCAAAGGAACTGGCCACATTCCATGCATCACCAAGGACTTCACATTTTTATTCTTCTTTTTAGTTATAACTTTTTGTGGGTATAGGGATCTTATGGGTAGTTGGGCTAATCCTCATCTTACAAAGTCAATTGAAGTTTGCCAGATCATGCAAATCCTTAGTACATTACTGCATGTCATCAAATTGAATTGAATTTTTTAGTGCTTAAAACATAAATAGCTTTGCCTAAAAATAAAGAACTTTATTACAAAGAATGCTAAGCTCTTGGATGGACCTTGTCTGATTGGTTGCATCCAAACCCTGCATGTGACTCATACTGAGTCATACCTGCCTTATTCATGGTCCAATTGAGTGTGAATCAAAATGCCCTTTTGTGCTTTGACAGAATGATATAGGAGCTAAAAGAGGATTCAAATTGGACTCTTTAAGTTTGCCATATTGTAGTTAAATCCTATAAGTCTGAAACATGACATTGCAAGACCTGGACATGCTACTTGGCATATCTTGCTATTTCAACTATACACACTATTTGATGTATGGAATCTTAATTAACTTCTAACTTAATTTTTCTTAGCATTCTTAAGATTGTGAATTGTTATCACAAGCTACTATCTTTCACCTTCCACCTCAACAAACTTGAGAGTGATCCTAGAGTATCTTTCTTGCATTTCTTTTAACTCCTCCATGGACTCATTTCTTGCCCTTAACAATGCTATTTGATTTAACAAGTTAGCATTGTCATCTTGGCCAATATTAGCAATGGACGCTTCCCTTTCTTGCTCCAAGTTTGTATTAGTAGTGTTGCAAGAAGAATAATTGTTGGGAGAATAAAATAAGAGTTAGCTAAATTTCAATGTTGAGTTTTCTCTAATCACTTCTTTTCCCTAAATATTGTTTTGTAGAAGTACTTTGCTAAAAACTTGTAAGCATGGCCAAATGTGCTGACTTGTCACGTGTGAAGTAACGATTAACAGAATGCCTCCAAAGCAGCAAAAATTATCAAGTGAAAACCTAGCTACCAATCCCATGTTTGTTAGTGTCGATGTAGCTAAAAGATTTCATTTCTCTTAGTTGGAAAACAATGTATTAAGGAAAGAGATTTTGGAGATCCTAAAGATTCCATTGAAAATATCATTCAGCAGTAGCAGCGGGAGGAATTTGCAAAGCACCAAGTGCAACATTAGTTCCTGTAATCAGATAATTCTATACAAATGCAAAAGAACATAAAGAAATGAAAGCTCTTATGAGGGGAAAGTGGGTGTTGTTTGATACAGAGGCTATTAACAAAATTTATCAGCTCCCAAACATCGACCTAGATGAGTGTTCTGGCTATGTTAAGCAAGGACCAAACTACCTGGAAATAACCTACTTTCTCACAAAACCAGGTACTCAATGGAAATCTTCTAAATCACGTATTCTACACTTCCCTCTTTCTGGATTAAAAAGGGAAGGGAAAGCTTGGAATTACTTCATCTCAACAAAACTTCTTCTAACAAACAATCTAAATGAAGTGACAAAAGATCAGGTAGTGCTTAATTTTGCCATTCAAAAAGGATTTTCTATTGATGAAGTAATCATTATTCAGAATTCTATACTGCACACTCTGGAGGGAGCCACCATACGAGGATTTGGTCACCCCTCTTTGATCTATGCACTATGTCTTCAAGTAGGTATCATTACAAGTCCAAATGAGGAGATTCAACATAAAAAACTAGCCATTACTCCTATTGTAATTCGTAGGTTCAAAATAAGGGGTGAAACTTCAGCTACTTGTTCTTCTCATCAACATAGTTCTTCTTAGCATAATAGTCATGTCCCTTCTTCAAATATAGAGAAAGTTATTGTCAACTTACAGTCTCAATTATCAAAAGTGCAGCAAACCTTACATGAACACCAACGGTGGCAATACTCCATGAATCATAGGTTTGATCAATTTGCAATGAGACAAGAGCTTGCCTTGGCATATGTGGTGCAATTCAACAATGCCTTAGTGAATTTATTGTCCAATCAAGCTATAAATCCAGGAGCCGGTAATGTGGTATTTCCACATCCCTCAACCTTTTCTCCTATATCCCCTGCATACATCCCTGATAAGTTGATCACCACCATATGAGGCACTTGATGATTAACTACACAACGTTCAAAGAAGTCCACAAATGTCATCTTTTTCTTTAGTCGTAGGCACCGAGGACAATGTTCAATCTCTCTTTTGGGGTATTTGGGGTTTCTCAATTTGCATTGTGCAAATTTTGATGTCCCTAGGAGCAACTATGCAAATTTATGGAATCATAATTAGTGGAATGAATTCTTTTTTAATGACCCCTAAAAAATGCTTAGTTTTTAATTATCATCGCACATGATTAGAAAAAGGAATAATTATCACCTTGTGATTCAGTGATTTACATGCTAAGTCTTTCTTTTTTACTTAATTTAGGAATCAAATCATATCATATATAACCTAATTAATTAAATATATATTTTAGCATTAAAAAATAAAAAATACATACTGTACCTAATAAAGGTTGGAATAAATCAATTATTTTACATTTTTAAAAATAGCTAACGCAACCAATATTTGACTACCTTTAATATTAAATGCAACCATTTAGGTTAGCTAGCTGCATTTGTGCGTTAACTGCATTTGGTATAAACGTAGCCAAAATATTGGTTGCATTTAATATCAAACACAACAAACAATTTTGCTATGTTTGATACCCAAAACAGGTAAAAGTTTAGCTACATTTAACACCAAATGAAGTTAACCCAAAATAGCTGGCTGCATTTGACATTAAACGTGACAAAAGTGGCTGCCTTTAATACCAAATGCAGCCATTTTAGGTTGGCCGCCTTCATGTAATACTAAATGCAAAAATTTAGGGTTGGCTGCATTTGGTATTAAATGTAGCCACTTTGTTGGCTACGTTTGGAATCAAACGTAGCAAAAATGTTCGCTACGTTTAATACCAGATGAAGCGAACCCTAAATGGCTACATTTGACATCAAACGCAGCCAACTATGGCTGCATTTAGTTAGCAATATTAAATATTATTATTATCAATTATTTTGTTTAATTTAGGAACCAAATCATATTATATATAACCCATATCATTAAACATATATTGCCTCACAAAAAATATAAAAAATACATTCTAAATTATATAAAGGTTAACATAAATTAATTAATTTACTTTTTTAAAATATCAAATGCGACCAATATTATGCTACATTTAATACTATACATAGCCATTTTAGGTTGGTTGTCTTTACATAACACTAAATGCAGTCATTTTTGTGTTAACTGCATTTGATATAAACGTAGCCAAAATTTTGACTACGTTTGGTATCAAACGCAGCAAAAATTTTTGCTATGTTTGATATAAAACACAACCAAAAGTTTGGTCACATTTAATACCAAATGCAGTCAACCCAAAATAGGTTCATTTGACATTAAACTTGACCAACTTTAGTAGCATTTCATTAGCATTACTAAATATTATTAGCATAAATTATTTATTTAATTTAGAAATCAAATTATATTATAATAACCTAATTCATTAAATATATATAGCCTCATCCAAAAAATAAAAAATACATACTAAACCATATAGGTTAAAATAAATTAATTAATTTATAATTTTTAAAATACCAAACACAGCCAATATTTGGCTGCATTTAATACCAAACATAGTCATTTTGAAATGGCTGAACGTAGCTAAAAAGTTGATTGCGTTTGGAATCAAACGCAATAAAAATGTTCACTATATTTGATAAAAATGCAGCCAAAAACTTTGCTATGTTTAATACCAAACAAAGCCAACCCTAAATGGCTGCATTTGACATCAAACACGACTAGCTATGGATGCATTTGGTTAGCAATACTAAATATTATTATCATTAATTATTTTTCTTAATTTAGGAACCAAATCATATTATATATGGGCTAATTCGTTAAATACATATCGCCTAATCAAAAAAATAAAAAATACATTAAACCATACATGTTAAAATAAATCATTTAATTTACTTCTTTAAAATACTAAACACAGCCAATATTTGGTTTCCTTTAATACCAAATGCAGTCATTTTAGATTGATTATCTTTATGTAACACTAAATGCAACTAATATTTTAGCTATATTTAAAACAAACACAATAAATTTTTTGTTGGCTACGTTTGTAATAAATTTTTTGTTGGCTACGTTTGTAGTCAAACGCAGCCAGCTTTTAATGTTAAAAATAGCTAAAATATTGGTTGTATTTAGTGTTATTTAGTTAGTTGCATTAAATATTATCATTTCAATTATTTTGTTTCATTTAAGTATCATATTATATATAACCAAATTTACCTTTATCACATTAATATATATATAATATATTTTATTATCAAATAAATAAAAATAAATACTCAATCATATAAAAGTAGTTCAATTGATATAGTTAAAATAAACAAAGTAATTTACTTTTTTTTAAATATCAAACACAACTAACATGGTGGCTGAGTTTAATGCCAAATGTAGCCAACATGTTGGCTATGTTTAATGCCAAACACAACCATTTTGTATTGGTTACCTTTAGTTAACACTAAATCTAGCCAATATTAAATACAACTAACATTTTGGCTACATTTAATACTAAATACGATTATTTTAGGTTAGCTGCCTTTATATAACACTAAATGTAACTAATGTTGGTTGCATTTGACATCAAATGCAACCATTGTGGGTTAGCTGCATTTGATATCAAACGCAACCGACATTGGCTTCATTTAGTATTATATGCAGCCAAATAAAAAATGACTACATTCAGTTTGCTATAATAAGTGATTTTTGGTATAGTGCCTTTCAATAACATCGTCGTCTCATATAAATTATGAAATGGGTATATGTAATTAAGAAAGAAAACCCACAAGCTTTTATAGCATTCAAATAATATTAATATTTTAGTTTACTATATGTAATCATATATATATGATTTGGGGTTAAAATTATAGTTATATATGCATTATTAATTATTTTTCTGGCATGGGAATCATCCATGTAAAATACAAATGGATTTTTAAAAAATCATCCATGATTTTTCAAAAGAGCATTATGGAGTCATTGTCTTTTTTTCTCTCTTTTGCGTTTAATAGTATATGCAGCCATTTTGGGTCAGCTGTATATAGTATATGCAGTCGACCCAAAATGGCTGCATATACTATATGCAATCGACCCAAAATGGTTGCATATACCATTAAATGCAAAAAAAAGAAAGATAGTGACTCCATAATGCTCTTTTCAAAAACATTATCACCTTGTATAAATTATGAAATGAGTATAAATAATTGGGAAAGAAAACCCACAAGTTTTTATAACATTCAAATAATGTTTATATTTTAGTTTCCTATATATAATCATATATATATATATATGATTTGGGGTTAAAAATTATATTTTCTTATGCAATATTAATTATTTTTTTAGCTTGGGAATCATCCATGTAAAATACAAATGGATTTTTAAAAAATCATCCATGATTTTTGAAAGGAGCATTGTGGAGTCATTACCTTTTTTTGAATTTAATATTATATGCGGTCATTTTGGGTCAGCTGTATATACTACTATATGCGGTCATTTTTAATTTGTTACACATAGTAATAAATGCAAAAAAGGCACTGAGGATAAAATGCTCATTTCATTAATCATAAACACTCATATAAATTATTAAATATGAATATACAATTAGGATAGAAAACCCACAAGCTTTTGTAGCATTTAAATAATGTTAAAATCAACTACAATTTTATCCTCAAATCATAGATAGTAAACTTTGATCTTAACATTCTTTGACCATTATAAAAGCCCCTGGGTTTTCTTTCCCAAATATATCTTTACATTTTATACAAGGCATCTAATATTAATGAAAGGACCATTTTATCCTCACTGCATTTTTTTTTTTTGCATTTAATACTATATTTAACCAACAAAAAATGATTGCATATACTAAAAAATGCAAAAAATAAAAAATATGCAATGGCTCCATATCACTCCCTTCATTAATTATAAATGCCCCATACAAATTATGTACTGGGTTGCATATAATTAGGAAATTAAAACCCACAGACATTTATAGCATTCAACTATTATTTATATTTTATGCACATTATATATAATCATATATTGATATTAGGATTTAAAAAATTATAGTTGATATATGCAAAATATTTATTTTTATCTATTGAAAATTTGAGATGTAATACATGTAATGACATGCTATACTACAACATTCATGATTTCATGAAATGTGTTTTTTTTATTTATGGGCATAATATTATATGCACGGAATATAGAATGAAAATCAATATTATATAGTGTCAGTGTCGGTGCGAGAGGCAATATCACAAGTGCCTGGCACATAGGCAGAACACGCATCTTGGGTGCCCGCAATGTCAACCGCGTTAGTTCAAGGAGATCACTTCTTCCTAGACCACCGTGGGTGCTACTGCAGGTGGCCACGATTTCACCCACATGGAAGGTGATATTTGCGACCACCCAAGGTATCGCCCTTAATGCAAGCGATATCTGCGGGCACCTGCGGTATCGCCTATAGTCCAATAGAAGAAATAACTGCAAATGGTCATCTAAACTTTATTATTATAAAGATACTAAAAGTATTAAGTTGATAGTTCTAAATAAAATAAATTTGCTTTGGTTATGTACTGATAAATCTTAAGAGGGAGTTTTTAATTAATGAAAATTAGGACTATCAACTTATATCAAATCAAACTAAGAATTCATGTAACAGTTGGATCTTGCAAAGTTGTTCATCGATCTGATACTTTACATTTCATCAACTATATTTAAAGTTGAGAATGAGAATATAAAGGCTAGTTCATTGAGTAGTGTAGACATGAAATTTAAATACAATAGTGCCTTTCATTAGATTAAATTGGAAAGGAAAAAGATACATCAATTTTCCCACAAAACAAGAAGTCCTCACTATATCACTCAAGAAGAAGAAAAGACACAAAGGCTAGCTCAAAAGGGACATGCAATCACAGCCTTTAGCAAGTAGGTTCCTGTGACAAATCAAGGCTTGGGTCACAGGCGGCGTCACCCTTACTAGGATGTTGTGAAACTCCAAGCTCTTCAAAGGTAAATGTCAGCTCCGCGGTAATAGATGTACCAGCAGGCTCAGTTAATGGTTAGGGGTGCTTTGCAGATGTGGGCTCAACGAAAGTGGGCTCTTCCCAAAAAACCATTGATTTTGTTGCCTGGGAAGTAGTTGTGGGCTCAGCGGATGGTGAGGGGTGCAACGTGGTTGTGGGAGGAGTAGGCAAAGGAATCCCAAAGTTCCCAAGAAGAAGACCCAATTGTAATAACATGTGTGACAGTGTGGTCTTCACAAAACTCATCTCCTCCTTTAGCTGCTCTACTTCGAGGGATAACTTTATATATGCGGAGGACCTGGGCATGGAACTTGGGGCTAATGATGTGCATGTGATAAATCTCTCTCTATATAGTGTGAATGTCCCCCATCTCTCCCCCTCTCTCTCCCATCTCCTCCTCTTCTGTGCAGGGTGCTCTCTCACCTCCTTCCTCTCCCTTTCCACTGGCATCTTTTGATGTCTCTTCCTGATTTAATTCATCCATTTTCGCTCTGTATTGCGCCTCTGAAAGGTCCATTCTCTTCAAAAGGGTTTCACCAACATAATCTCTTCTTAGAGGCAACATACTAAGCATGGACTCTCTGTCCATGGGAAGTCCAAAATGCTTGAACACCTTGGTCAGCAACATCTCATAAGGTACAATGGTGTCGATCCAAATAGAGTTGTGGCTAAACGAATTCATCATGAGGCTTGGAAGACTCACTCTCTTGTAGTTGTAGATCTTATATTGCACCCTTACTTCATGATAGGTGAGAATGTCTGTGCTTCCCAATTTGGGAATGATCATTGCTTCCATCACCTTCCTCAACATCCTTGCCTTGATGCTCATGTCATTAGCCTTCATAAATCGGTGAGCAAAAGTGTATTTGTTTTTGCCACAAAGAGCATTTAGGATATCCTCATTATAGTAATCCATGCTCAAAATTTGGCCTAAGTTCTCCTCTGGTGAGAGATTATATGTGCCAAAGGAGATCTCAACTCCTTTAACATTGGATGTATATTGTCTCAGGTTTTAGTTGAAGAAAAAAATCAATGCAAGCTCATTGTAAATGGGAGCTTTATAATCCAACAGTTCAAACCATCCTTAGTAAGATATCATTGATCTAATTTTTGAATTACATGAGTCCAAGAATTTAGAGTCAATCTTATGAGGCACGTGGACTAGCCTCCCAAACATGGTAGTATAGAATTTGAACTTCCGGCCTTCCCCTCCAAAGTAGTACTCCGGCAAGTTCCTTAGGTAAAACCTTGTCTTAGGTACTCTTCGGCCATCCACCTCTTCGGGCAGGCTCCTCAAGTCAAATTGCCTAAATCTCCCAAAAGAGCTATCTGGGTTCTCCCCTTGGGCTTGTGCATCATTCAATGATGGGGCAAAAGATGGATTACCTTGAGAGATCAAGTGTCAGGGCCTTGATTCAGAAGGTCCTTCGATGGAGGCGGCTCCTTGGGTCATTAGCCTTTTCATTCCACCTCGTGGCTTGGAAATTGCTCGCTTAGGAGCCATTGGAGGGTTAGAAATAGGAAGAGAGTGAAGGAAGTGGAACGATGTGGGCCAAATGGAGTTTTTGAAGAAGGGGAGGGGGGAGGCAGTTTGAATCGCAGGCGACTAGGATGGGATGAGGAGATAAACGGCAGAACCCAACCAACATGTGGGTTTTGACTTATCGAATTGTGGAGCACCCGGGATGGTGGGCACCTTCGGTCCCGAATGGTGTTTGCTATTCTTCATTTTCTTCTACTCTATTAATTTAAAACTCCAATATTTAAATTACAAGCTTCAATGTTTTAGTTCTTCAAAATAAAATATTGAAGATTAAACAAAATAAAATAGACCAGGAAGAATTTAATGATAAATATTTTTATTTTGATATAATTTCAAAATAAAACTAAATAGTGAAATAAGAGTTATGGTTGTAGTTGTGGAAACATACTTTTACAAAAGTTGTGGTCATTACTAAAATTATTTTATGACTATAGATGCTATATATCAAGTGTTATGCTAAATTATATTATTAATTTATTATCTACTCATTAAATTAATAATTATATTTCTTTAAAATTATTTATTTTAATATCAGATTATTTTAACTGATAACATCTTATTTGACATGATCTAGGTGACCCAATTATCTGATGTGGGTAGTTCTTAAAAGTCGCTTGAAGAAAAAATAAATGAAAAGAAAAAAATAATGGATAAAATGTGGGAAAAGATAGATTAACAATGCCTACCATAAAATGAATAAAGAGCCACTAGAAAGGAAAAAAACCTTGAGAACTATTCACATGGATATAATAGTCAATGGCTAAGCTGACTTGGACCAATGAATCAACAACAGTTGATGAAGATTTTGGTTCACTTGTAGAACTGGCGACTAAATTTATTAAAGATGTTTTGAAGAACGGGAGGGGGAGATAGTTTAATGCCTATTGAGATTGACCCTGATACTAGAAAGCCAACAATCGAACAAAGTCGCATCCATTTATCAAGGACCATTCACTACATTATCGGGGCATTGACACCCATTGTAGACAAGAAGAAATAGTCAGACATCACTAATTTAGAAAAATAGCTCATGATCGCCGAATTAAAGATAAAGAAGAGTACATTCTTTACTTTACAACTTCTACAGAAACGATTGCTACCACCTAATTGTGTTGCCTCCTACATGTAGTCTTACTTTGAGATTAAGGACTTTGGGGAAGAATGGGTTCAAACGGTCATTGAATAATACTTTAGGGAGGGCTACAAAAGAGTGTGCCAAATTTTCTATGATCACCACTGCGAAGTCTTAAGTCAAGGTGAAGATCCAGTTAACTCCTCACCTAAAGGAGTAAAGATTCTTAACTAGACCTTCTTATGTATTACTTTCAAACTCCAGAATTTTAGGTATATCACTACTATCTCCCATTCATTTTTGCGGCACAAAATTTTCTTACATCATGACATATAACAATGAACTACATTTGCATAAATGTAGCATAAGTCATCAATAGCTAAAGATAACAAAAATAAGATAAAGTTTATACACTGCATGGGGCCAAAGTCATTTTTGATTGTTCTGGCGGAATGGGTAGTAGTATTGTTCAACACACTTACTAATACTTATTGACAAGACATTATGTTTCATGCATATAACATATTTAGCTTTTGTGGAATAGAAGAATGAAGATTCTGATGGCACAATTGATCGAATTGAACTATTTAGAAAGACCCAAACCCATAAGTCGGATGACAAATCTATGTCTTTGGAAGTAGAGGATGCATATATGAGTACAACCAACTCTTCATTGCTCTATTTATATTTTCTTTCTTTCTTTCTTGGCTATCCTGTTTTATGACAAATGATGCTTCTTCATTTATGTGCAGAGGAAAATGGCAGACCTACAGGCTAATTCAAAGTTTACAGAGTCACCCATGACAGTAGATGATGTCTATGATAAGGTCATGGGGAAGGGTCATGGATACATTAAGGGCATAGGCTGAATACCAAAGCCACTAAAGAACCGATTCTGTTCCGATTGGCCTCATAGGTCCTCAGCAGTGCTCCAAGAAGAGTTAGCTTCTACTAAGAAAAATTCGAATACAACAATTGAGAAATTAACTTCAACATCACAAGAGTGAGCTTCTACTAAGGAAAATTTGAATACAATAATGGAGAAGTTAACTTCAACCATACAAGAGTTAACTGCCACCAAGGAAGATCTAACTTGTATGAATGACGGTTGACCTCCACCATGGAACAGTTAGCATCTGCTAACCTCCAGATTGATGTACTATCCGATGAAATAAGAGAGATTAAGTCATTATTAGAATCATTGATCAATCGGCCAACACCTGCATAATTGACCTTATCTCAATTTGGGTTTTCACATATCTTGAGAGGTAAGTATACTTATTGATATGAAAATGACTCTTGCATAATCTTTCCATTCTCATTTCTTACTTTTATGCATTGATCTTTTTCATTTAATCTTGTGACTAGGTCTATCCAACAATGCAAAGGTTAAAGAAAAATTAGAACATTATGAAGATGACACACATGTACCTCAATAGAAAGAGGAGACCACAACATATTTAAGTCTTTTTAAAAGAGGCCTCGACATGTAAGTGACCCTCAAAGTTTAGCCATATATGCCTTACTATAACAAGTACAAAAAAGAGGAATTAAAATAGAATAAAAAGATTTGTCTAATATGAATGAATCAAATAATTTTTATTTTTATTGATGCCCTTAATTAATTACACTTGTTGTGTATACATCAAAAAATTATATATTCATATCCCAGACTACAAATGGTCCTAATTATATCTCCATAATGGGAGAAAATGCTTGATTAAAAGAAAAAGTATGTGCATTTAAAGACCCAAAAATAAAATACACACTCTCTCTGATAAATGTATGTTATCTTTGGGATCACTGAGCACATTACGATGGCTTGAAATTTAGTGGGTCACCTCAAGCCAACGGTTGAAAAGGATGACATGACTCTAAGCTGGATTTTTAGACTCTAAGTCAACTTAAAAAATAAGTGTTTTGATCCAATAGGTATGTTTCAGATGGAATCAAGACCAGATGTTTTTCCTAATTAAACTATAGGAAACCATAGATATAGTAGGTAGTTTGTGATCCAATTTGAATATCCTGGAAGGACTCAGAACCAGATAATCTTTATTGTATTTAAACCTGAAAGAAACCAGAAAACCTAGGTTTAATTCAAGTTTCTCACATTTTCCTTGAGAAGCTTAGGAAGAGTGGGCTAGGTTAAGTGGGTTTTGGTCAACTTTCTCACATTACCCATGAGAAGGTTAGGAAGAGTAGGCTAGATTGACTAAGTTTTGTTGATTTGATGTGGTTTTGCTTGAGTCATGACTCAATGTTAAACTTAAGCTTTTAAATAATTAGATGAGTGATATTTACTAAGGTTTGACTCTATGAGTCATGACTCAGTAACTCGGTCTTAGACTTAGGCTTTTGAGTGGTTTGATAATTGGTGTTTGCTAAAGTTTGACTTGGTCTTAAACTTAGGCTTGTGAGTAGTTTGTTGAGTGGTAATTACTAAGGTTTGACTTAGTGAGTCCTGACTTAGTAATTCGGTTCTAGACTTAGGCTTTTGAGTGATTTAGTAAGTGGTGTTTACTTAGGTTTGACTAGATGAGTCATGACTCAATGATTCAATGACTCAGTCCTAGACTTAAGCTTTTGGGTGATTAGATAAAGGGTGTTTTCCAATATCCTATGAAAAATCAAAAGCGGACGATCTCCACTGTTAACTTGTGAGAGATCATAGAATCAAGCTATATGGATTAATTTTAATTACACTTTGAAATAATTAAGTCAAAATCATAATTAACATTAACGATAATGATTAGTACTAATAATAGTCCCTAATTAATTCAATGCAGTGTATAGGGTACATGTCATCACTTCCTTGATTTTATAAGTTATTTTAGAGCAACTATGTCATTTTTAGGGTTTAATTAGTGTTTTAACAGGTTTTAGTCTCTAATTCAACATTATTCTATTATCCATTAATCATATGAAACCCACCATTACCATAGTATGGGTAGGACCCACATGTGTACCATGGTAGGGCCATGGCGGAGTGCCTTCAGGCACTAACAGAAATTACCAATGTCCTGTTAGGGGAGGCATCTGCCTCTTAGGGAATCCTCAAGCTCCTTCAGTCTAGAAAATCTTTCCCTCCCCAAATGAGCAAATGAAGAGGTATTTATAGGCTTGAGCCTCTGAGGGTTATTTAGATAATAGCTCATGTGGAACTTCCAAGGGTAATTTGGTAAATTACTCTTATGGCACCTTTAGGGGTAATTTGGTAACTAGCTCTCTGGCAACTTCTGGCTTGTTGGACCATGGAAAATCAAAGGGAGCCATCTAGCTGTAGCCGAGCAGCTGTCCGACCGATTGATGGCACCAGCAGCACAAGC
>JAYJMB010003790.1:0-13665 GCA_036873735.1 Pouteria campechiana
CGCAGTCGGTCGTACAATGTTAGGGCAGCAGGGCATCGAAGAGAGAGGGGAGGAAGAAGGATGGGGGTGTGGTCACATAGGTTAGGGCTATTGTTTCTGAAGGTTAAGCAAAAACCTAATAAGGGATGGGTGAATTGGGTACTTAAAAATTATTTCTCAACCCTTTTAGAGTATTTTTCCCTCTAGCAATCAATCACCCAATTAACAAATACACAAAATAAATAAGATATAATATTTTTTATGATGGTTCGAGTAAACACTTTACTTAACTCTTCTGAAAATACTTTTTCCTTAGTGTCTTGGGTTCCACTATTCCCAATAGTAGAAATACAATAATACTTCCACCACTATTCTAGATTCCAACTCTAGAGGGCATAAATAATACTCCCAGCCCTCTTCTATATTTCAGCTCTAGGGGGCGTATACACAGTGCTCCCAACACTCTTCTAGATTCTAGCTCTAGGGGCCATAAATAAACAATTCTTGTCTGTACTCAGACAGTCATAGCTCTTCTTAAGTTAGTCTCAACCACTAGCTCAAGGAACTTTATAAGAAATGAATATCAAAAGTTTAAGTACAAGAATTTCTTAGTAAGCACAGGGGAAGGTTTCTGAATATTGAATGTAGAAGTAAATGATTTTCCCAAAGCTAGTTGAGAGCCTTCAAAGAAAGTTGAAAAAAGTTTGAATGCGAGGATCTTGACTCTTGAAAGATTGTAGAAGGTTTAGCTCAGATTAGTAAATGCTCTCAAGAGGATTTTGAATGATTTTTTCAATACTTCATTGGGTTCCTCTTGCTTCAATGATGTTTCATTTATAGCTGCTTTGAATTCTAATCGTTGGTGATAGGTGAGCTCCATTAGTGATAAAAGACATTCTGATTGGCATATTTTGAATTCTCTGACTTTTGCTTAATCCTCATATGTTAGAATGCCTATAGTGCTGACCTTGGAGAAGATGGCTTTTGGTTTCTCAATGTTCTGGTCAAAGTATTATTGCAATGGTTACCTCTTTCATCAATATATAAAGATTGTTATTACTGCTGAGTGAAGACCAATGATTCATTTTGATCGTTGCTCGTCTTTAACTTATGATAGACAAAGTATCTATCAAGTTGTCTATAAGACAAAGTTCCTTTGTCTTTATCTTTCATAAGTAGCAGATGAATCACCTATTCTATTGCTACCAGATGAATCATCCATTCAAATGCTTTATCTTGTTATTTGTCTGTTGCACCATAGAAGCACAGATGTCTTGTTGAATTAGCACTTCATCTATTGGATTTTTCTATAGAATTGTAGAAGCACGGATGTCCAGTTTCTTCATCGCTTCATCTGATGAGTTGTCTATTGAATGATAGACTATGTTTTAAGGCATAGACAAAATTTCCTCATGGCTTTGTCTGTTGTGAAGTCTGTTGCATGTAATAGACAAACTCAGTTTAAACAGACAAACTTCTTTGCTTTGCGATACGATCCTTACTTCTTCCACTTTGTCTATTGACAGGAGATGATCATTAGTTTACTTTTGATAGACGAAGTCTCTACTCTGCCATACGATCCTTGCTTCTATGCTTTATTTGTTGATGGCAGACGAAGTTTTCGTTCAGCTAGAAGATCTTCACTCTTTCTGCCCCTTTGTTTGTTCTCATCAGACGACCATTAGCTTAATTATGGCTTGCTTATGATAGATGAAGTAAGTTGTATGTATATTGTCTTGCATTCGTCAGATATAATCTTTCATTTTGACAGGCGAATGGAAATAGTTGAGTCCTTTTCATTCGTACTTTGTCTATTACGACATTTTGTCTTTTGCTTCTTTACTTGCTCAAGCCTAGTTGCTATGAACTATGTTTTCTGTGCTTATTTTTTTGTAAGACCTGTAACTTGATTCTGCATACTAAAATCTTGATAACAACCATTAGTACATAATCTTTAATCAAGTTTTATTTTTCATTGAAACCATACATTTATGTCAATAATTTTCTCCTTTTTGATGATGACAAAACTTGATTAAAAATTATCTCTTAAAAAATAATCTCCCCCTAAATGTATGCAGACCAAAAATGTTTACAATGTTTAAACATTCTACAATTATCATCTTCTGATATTTCCTTATCTTATTTTATATATATTCTCCCCCTGATTTAGAATGTATTATCCTTCTAATTAGTTAAAGATTATGCATTTCTATATTTCCTTTTTGAGATAATTTGCATAGTCTTTTTCCCTCTTTTATCAAAAGCAAAAGGAAAATATCTACTACTAGTAATTATAAGCCAAACATGAAAAGAAAAACAAATAAGAATAGTATTTTATTTTATAAAGGAACAATACAAAGTAGGTTAGCCTAGATGCAAATATTCTAAGTTTGGGGAGATGGAGAAAAAGAGATTATTGTGAACCTGAAAAGAGTGTCTACAATGTGGGGGAATGTGCATCCAAAACTTTGCGTAGTTCTTCAAGTGTGAGAAACTGAAGTTTTGGATGGTGGATAGGAAGGTGATGGGTTGGAGATGGATGTAATATATTTGTTTGTTCCATTTTCCTCCTCTTCAAATGCCTAAGATGATGGTAATATGTGAACCAGGGCTATCTGGCAGTGATGAGATTGATGAATGGTGTCAACAAGGCCAGATTTTAAAGAGAAATGCTTTTGAAAGAATGGATGGAAGATTGGTGATCATAGAAGCATTATCATCCCTCTAGGAAAACAATTGAAAAGGTAATGGTTTATTCTTTAGTCCCCACCATGCACTTGTCTTCTCTCTTTGATTGCTTCCAAAATGTTCTTCTCTAAAAGAGTTTCATCTTTGTGATGCAAAAAAGGAATCTAATTCAAGGGTTAAAATAGATTAATTATGGGGGTTATATAAGGTAATTGATATGATCTTTTGAAAATAAAGAATAACTCACGCTAAAAATAGAATTGGATATGATAACTATAGTTGTAAGTAAATTCTAATAAGAAAACAAGGTATACTTAACTTCAAGAATTAATCTTAAAACAAAGTGTGAATAGAGCACTTGATATGGATAACTTACTTTGTTTGAGACTAAGTCTAGTCTCAAGAAATCATATTCAACATTGCAATTTCAAGCATAGAAACATTAGAGATTTCAATCTCAGATCATCATATTTGTCATGCCTAATTCTCCTCAGATATTGCAAAAGGTGTTTAATGACAGTGGCTTAGTAAAAATATTAGCAAGCTGAGCACTTGTAGGCACCTATTCTAGACATATATTATGTTTTCCAACATGATCTCTAATAAAGTGGTGCCTAATTTCTATATGCTTGGTTCTCGAACATAAAATAAGATTCTTTGTCAAGCATATGGCACTAATGTTGTCACATTTAATAGGCATGTCTTTATAGCTTATTACATAAACAAGAAGTTATTGTTTCATCAACGATAATTGAGCACAGTAACTTCCAGCTGCTATGTATTCAGTTTCTGTTGTAGAGAGAGCAACACTAGTCTATTTTTTAGAGAACCATAATACTAAACTACTTCCTAGAAATTGATAGGTTCCACTAGTACTTCTTCTATCGACTTTATATCCTCCAAATCAGCATTAAATATCCAATGAGTTCAAAATCAGTTTCTTTGGGATAATAAAGTCTTAGATTTGGTGTGTTAACTAGATACTTAAAGATTTATTTTACTGCAAGAAGATAACATTCTCTAGGACTAGATTGAAATCTATCACATAAGCATACACTAAAAAGAATATTTGGTCTGGATGTAGTAAGATAAAGAAGAGATCTAATCATACTTTTATATTATTTTTGATCTACGAGTTTACCTTTCATCCTTGTCCAGCCTTGTTGATGTGCTCATTGGAGTACTTGCTGCCTTAACTTCTTCCATTTTGAACTTCTTTAGCACCTCTCTAGTATATTTGGATTGCAAATATAATTTCCATTATCTCTTTGCTTGATTTGCAATCCAAGTAATTCAGTTCTTCCATCATACTCATTTCAAATTTAGCTTGCATGATCTTTGAGAAATCTTTATAGAGTTTTTCATTAGTAGCTCTACATATAATGTCATCCACATAAATTTGAACTATCAAGATATCTTTGTCAATATTTTTGATAAACAGATTAGTGTTAACCTTTCCTCTCTTGAATTTATGATTACTTACTCAACCTTTCATACCAAATTCTTAAAGCTTATCTTAAACCATATAGAGCCTTGATGAGCTTGATCATCATTCTCAAAACCAGGAGGTCATCTACATACACTTCTTCACTTAAATACTCATTCAGAAATGCACTCTTTACATTCATCTGAAATAGCTTAAAGTTCTTATAGGATGTAAAAGCAACATTCTAATGGCTTCTAATCTAGGTATAAGGGCATATGATTTTTCAAAGTCAATTCCTTCTTCTTGAGAGTATCCCTTAGCAACTAACCATGCCTTGTTTCTTACAACTAACCCACTCTCATCTAGTTTATTTCTGAATACCCATTTAGTTCTAATTGTATCAACATTCTTTGATTTTTAAACTAATTCCCATACTTTATTTCTTTCAAACTGATTAAGCTCTTCTTGCATTGCTATAATCCAATTTTCATCATTCAAAGCTTGATCAATGTTAGTTGGTTCTATTATAGATATAAAAGCATAATGACCAAAGATATTTTACATAAACTTTCTTGTTTTGACACCGTCATATACGTTTCCTATGATTTGCTTTCTAGGATGAGCAGTAACAAATCTCAAATCAGTAGGAGATTGATAAGGAACATTACCTACTCTTTCCTCCTCTTTATTTTTGAAACTCTGTATGCCTTCACAATTTATGTCATCTTCTTGATCCTTCAATTTCAGCTTCTTCATATTTGTTGTAGCTTCATCTACGTTACTATTACACTTCTTTCTCAGGGTTATATTTACTTCATCAAATTTAATATGTATTGACTCTTCTACAACCTGTGTTTTCTTAACATAGACTCTAAATGCTCTACTGTTGGAAGAGTAACCAAGAAAGATAGCTTCATTGCTCTTTGGATCAAACTTTCTAAGATTATCTTTTTCATTGTTTAGCACATAGCATAAGCATCCAAAAGGGATGAAAATATGAGATGTTTGGTTTTCTTCCTTTCCAAAGCTCATATGGGGTTTTATTTAAGATTGCTCTTATGACAACCCTATTCAGCACATGACGAGTAGTGCTAACTGCTTCTCCCCATAATCTTTTGGATAATTTACTTTCATTCGATCTGGTTCTTGTCATTTCCTGAATTGTCCGATTCTTTCTTTCCATAACTCTATTTTGTTGAGGAGTTTTGGGGGATGAAAAACTATGATGAATTTCTTTTTCATCACAAAAATCAATGAGTCTTCCATTTTTGAATTCACCACCATGATCACTACTGATGGATACAATAGATATATGTTTCTCATTTTAAGCTAGTTTTGAAAATATATAAAATATTGAAAATGCTTTGTCTTTGCTAGTCAAGATAATCACCCATGTAAATCTAGAATGGTCATCTACTATCACATATACATATCTTTTTCCTTCAAGGGTGACTATGTTTGATGATCTAAATAGATTCATATGCAATAGTTCTAGGGGTCTGGATGTAGATACTTCATTTTTAGGCTGGAAAGATACTTTAGTCTATTTTGACAATTGACAAGATTTAGATATTTGATTTTTTTCATAGTTTAATTTTGGTGGACCAATTACAAGATCCTTTTTACACAAAGATTTGATATTTGACATATTGATGTGTCCCATCCTCTTGTGCCATAACCATGGATCATCCTTGACTGTAATTAGGCATTTTCCAACAATATCATCTAGCTTTACTAGATAAATATTTTTATTCCTTTTTCCACTAAACAATAGATCATTATCTATACTGAATAAATTATATGCAGATAATTCAAATACAACTTTGTAACCCTTGTCACATAATTGACTGATACTTAGTAGATTGTGCTTGAGTCCTTCTACATATAATATATGCATGCATTGAATAAACCATAAATTTTACCTATTTTCTTGATAAAACCTTTATTATTATTGTCGAATGTTACTGTTCCTCATCCATTGGCTCAATTCTTTGAATATCTTTTTGTTCTCAGTCATATCTTGAATAGCCACTATCCATGCGCTATGCATTTCTAAATGTAACTTTGAGACTTACCTGCATTCAAAGCAAATTTTCTTCTTACCTTGTTGGTACCTAAATTGGGTCTAATGATGTTAGTAGAATTCTATGTGGTATAAGTGTGTTCATTCCTTGCATTTCCATCTCATCTTAGCACGTTTTGCTTACATCTTTTTAGCAAACAATCATACACTTTATGTCCAAATTTATTACAAAAATAGCAAGTATTTGGAACTTTACCAGGTGCATTATATTCCACTAGTTTCTTTATTCAGGGATAACCCATGAAACTTCTAATGTTGCAACAGTTTTTCTTTTCTTCTGTGAGGTTTACTCCCTTTGACCATCCAGCAAATTTTTATAAATTTTCATCATCTGACTGTTCACATACAAGTCCCTTTTTGCTGGTTTGACTGGTCATTCTCATGAATTTGGTCATAGATTCTCCTGGATAAAAGAATTTACTCAACATTTTATTTAATAATTCTTTCTCTTTCTTCAGATCTCCAACCTCCTTTTGTAGAGATAGATTTCTTTCTGCCAAAACAGAATTTACTTTGACAATTGCATCAAAGTGTCTTTTCTTTTGAGTAAGCTTCTAGTCAAGTGATTCAAACTCACTAAAGAGAGAGTTGTATGATTATTGTAACTCATCAAGTTTTTTGCATTTGTCACAAGTACTATTTGAACTTGAAGAGTTGGAACTATAAAAGTAGTATGAGTTTACCTATATCTTACTCTTTGATGGTAATTTGATCTGTTGACTCATTCTCAATCTGGGGCATGCAACATATCTTGCAAGATGTCCAACTTCATTATCACTGTTCTCACCCGAGCTAGTCCCTGATGATTCATAGTCATTCGCGTACATTCCTCTGGCTTGGTTTCTTGAGGACTTTTTAAAGGATTTATTTTCTTTTATATCATCCTTCTCATTCATATTTACTTTTTCTTCATTAAGACATTTAGAAGATGTGTTCAATCCCTCCACATCTATAGCATGTAGGAAGATTCTTCTTTCTTTTAATCATTTTCTTTTATTGTCTAGGTTGTTTCCTTGAAGAGCTGTCTCTGTTACTTCTTGCAAACTTTCTGAAATTTCTGACCAACATGGCCATATCATCTTCAGATTGTGATGTCGGATCATTGTTGCTTTCTTTGGTCACTTTTAGAGCAATACTTTTCTTTGGCTTTGCCGACTCCTCCCTTTTATTCTTAATCAGCTTGCGTGACATCAATGAACTGATAAGGTCATCCACTAGAAGAGTATTTAGATTCTTTGCTTCCTCTATTGCTGTAATCTTCTGGTTCCATGATTCTGGGAGTGTCGTTAGTATATTCATCACCTATTCAGAGTTTGTAACTTCTTTTTTTAAATCTTTCAACGCATTAGTAACTTTAGAAAAATGAGCATATATTTCAGATATACTTTCTCCTTCCTTCATCCTAAAGTTTTCTAGTTTTTCTATCAATATATTTCTAGTTCTCTTGACTTTTGAGGGACCTTCATAAATAGATACCAATTTATCCCAAATTCCTTTTACAATGGTGCAAGAGGATACCCTGTCAAACTCAAATGAAGATAGTCCACAAAATAAAGAGTTTTTAACCTTTGCATTATTTTAGACTGAAGTGGCTTCCTCCTTGGTCCATGCATCCACTTTAGTAGTGGGAAGAGTGATTCCAACCTAATAGCCTTCTAAGATTCCATATCATTGGTTATAATAAATTGATTCATCCTTAACTTCTAGTAAGCAAAGTTAGTTCCATCAAATAGAGGTAGTCGAGTAGACGATTGCCCCTCGATGAATATTTGTAATGAGGATGATGGGTTTGTCATTGAATCATTATAAGTGTTTATGTAGTCTGCTCTGATACCACTTGTTAGTCCTAAAGGTTAGGCAAAAACCCAAGAGGGGAGGGGTAAATTGGGTACTTAAAAATTATTTTTCAACCCCTTTTGAAGTATTCTTCTCTTTAGCAATCATTTACTCAATCAACAAACACAGTGATTTTTGTAGTGGTTCGAGTAAACACTCTATTCCACTCTTCTTAGAACACTTTTCTCTTAGTGTCTTGGGTTTCACTATTCTCAATAGTAGGAATATAATAGTTCTCCCATCACTTTTTTAGATTCCAGCTCTAACGGGCATAAACAGTGCTCCCAACACTCCATTAGATTCTAGCTCTAGGGGGTGTATACACAATGCCCCCAGTATTCTTCTAGATTATAGCTTTAGGGGGCGTAAATAAATAGCTCTTGTCTTATAATTTGTCTTTTGCACCATAGAAGCATAGATGTCTTGTTACTTTAATGCTTCATTTGTTGGGTATGTTTGTTGAATTGTAGAAGCACAGATATTCAATTTCTTCAGTGCTTCGTCTGATGAGTTGTCTGTTTTGAATGACAGACTATGCTTTAAGGTGCATACAAAATTTCCTCATGGCTTTATCTGTTGTGAAGTCTGTTGCATGTAATAGATGAATTCAGTTTGCACAGACGAACTTCTTTACTTTGCGATACAATCTTTGCTTCTTCCGCTTTGTCTATCAACAGTAGATGATCATTGGCTCACTTGTGATAGACAAAGTGTCTGCTCTGCCATATTATCCTTGCTTCTTTACTTTGTCTGTTGATGGTAGATGAAGTTTTTGTTTTGCTGGAAGATCTTCACTCCTTCCACCTTTGTCTATTCTCATCAGATGACCATTGGCTTAGTTGTGGCTTGCTTTCTGTTGTATGCATATTATCTTACATTCATCAAATATAATCTTCCACTTTGACAGATGAATGGAAACAACCAAGTCCTTTTCATTCGTGCTTTATTTGTTACGACACTTTGTCTTTTGCTTCTTTACTTGCTCAAGCCTTATCCCCATGGAATATATTTTTTGTACTCATTTTTGTTTAAGACCTGCAACTTGATTTTGCTTACTAAAATCTTGATAACAACCATTAGTAAATAATTTTTAATCAAATTTTGTTTATCATTGAAATCATGCATTTATATCAACAAGGGCTAAAAGGCAAAGGGCACCAGTGAAAAGAGAGGGTGGGGGCGAGATTGCACAGGTTAGGGCACCAGGGATGCTATACATCGATATTATATATATATATATATAATTTTTATAAAAAATATCTATTAAAATCAGGTTTGGTTGACCCCAATCCAAGATTGAATCAATTTTAAATCGGTCTGGGTTGAACTCGGGTTCTTCAAGCTCAGGTTGGGAAAAGTTGAGTTTGAGCAATGCTGAAATCCGGGTTCGACTGGTGGTCCCAAGTTCCACCCTTATGCATGGGCTTAGACTTAGCTCATTCTCCTCTGATTGGGGTTCCATATCCAACTATGTCGAAAACCCTATAGCTTACTCGATGTTAGCGATTATTGACCTGATGGTTGGATTTGCCCTTATTTTTTTATGTAGTCAACCGATTACTTGTCGGACCAATTCATTTAATGCCAAATGGTTTTTTTATTCTAGTGATTTATTCATCAATAGTGGACAATAAGAACTACTCGTAGATCTATATGAGCACCTTCTGTGCACTTGGCTATGGCTTCAAGTTTGCCACCATAGCAATAACCCTCACCTATTCTGTTGTCTTTCATGGGAAGTTAGCTTAGAGCCAATTAAACTTTATTCAAGAAGTAGCACTTAAAAGTTTCATCAAAAGCTCGTCAAGATATTGACTTGCTACTCAAATGTTGATTTCAAAGGTAATTTGAGTACATGCCTAGTGGAATCCTAAATAAATGATTGCACAAAGATGGAGATGACTTTAGGAGGAATTTGAAATTAATTGAAAAGTTGGACATGGCTTTCAATGTGGTTGCTGCATTGGATTATCTACATCATCATTGTGAAGCACCAATTGTTCATTTTGATTTAAAACTGGTTCATTAAACAATTTGATCTGTTGTCTCTACGAATCTTCAAAAATGGGTACTCTCATTTAGCTACTTCCTAACATTTAGAATGTAATCCTCATTGGTATTCTATATGATTCTTCCTTTCCTTTTTATTGTGACTAACTTATATCTCAGAACTGCGTTATTTTCCTTTAGTGCACTTGTCATAGTTTTAGGCTACATTATAATTCCTTTCTGCACTAGGCAACATCATAATGCCTTGTTCCATCTATAATGCATGGATGGAGCAAGCATAGTAGTTGAAGTGGAATGTTTACTTGCATATTAAATCTGATAACTAAAGTAGATTTCCTTTTTATCTAAGAATAGTTATCTTCTATAAATACTTGAGTTAGTAAGTTTTTATTACTTTTCTGGACATTGGTATAGGAGCTAACAAGATATGCTCCCATGTATATAATTGATTTTTGGCTTTATGGCAAGGCGAACTAATGTTTCTAAAATTTTAAGATGCCATGCTATGCAAGGTGAAACTGGTGCTTCTAAAATTACAGAATATTATGCAAGTTAGAACTGGTATCTTTGAAATTATAGGATGCTACAAAAGGAGGAACTAGTAATTCTAAAATTGTAGGTTGCTATAGAAGGCGAATTCGATCTTTCTAAAATTGCAGGTTACCACAAAAGTGTGGATTCAATATTCTAAATTGCTGGTTGCCATGAAGGTAGAGCCAATATTTCTAAAATTACAGGTTGTCATGAAGGATGGATCTAGTATTTCTAAAATTATGAGTTGCTATGGAAGACAAATCAGGTATTTCTAAAATTGCAAGTTGTCATGGAAGACAAATCCAGTATTTCTAAAATTGCAGGTTGCCACGGAAGGTGGATCCAATATTTCTAAAAATGTAGGTTGTCATGAAAGGCGGATATGGTATTATTTATTAATTTGAACTAATGAAACAAGATATCCAGGTGCTATCCAATTTATTTTCCTTTTTATTATGATTAGATGAATACTGTTCAATTTATGATTATTATGAGACATGACTTTGAATATCAGAAATTGAAAAATTCATTGAAAATACTAATTATACAATAGCTTTCACTAGAAATTTTAAATCACACATAAGCAAATTGAATGCAATGATATGCAATGTTTTAGCTACCTATCTTTAACAAGATCAACTACAAGGCCCTAAACAGTAAGTTTTGTCAACTACAAAATCGGTGGAAGATATATCCCAAAAGCTTTAGCATATGAAGATGTATTATCAGCAAAACTCTCCCTAACTCATTATATGTTAATTAAATATTAGTCTTTTTTTTCACTAAACTATCCTATTCTATTATTACTCTTTCTAATGGAATTTAGAGCAAGGAACAAAAATGTAGTCTTAATAAACCATTCTAGCTCAATTGAGCTAAAGGGTGACTTAATTGAGTTGTCGATATTTCGGCTCAAATGAGTTGAAGGGTGACTCAACTAAATCATTGATATTTCAGGTCAACTATCCTAAAGGGCAACTCAACTGAGTTGTCAATATTTTGGCTCAATTGAGTGAAGGGTAATTCAACTGAGTCATCGATATTCTGACTCAATTGAGCTAAAGGGCAACTCAACTGAGTTATTGATATTCTAGCTCAATTGAGCTGAAGAGTGATTCAACTAAGTCATTGATATTCTGGCTCAACTGAGTTGAAGAGCAACTTAATTAATGTGTCAATATCCCAGCTCAATGGAGCCGAAGGGGGAAGCCATTGAAGATAAAAAGTGCAGTCCAGAAACTGCCCCATTCCTAAAAGCTGTCAAAGGCAAATTGTGTGATCTCATAGGGAACAAGGAACAAATAACAAAGACGTACAATATTGCACAAACAAAGGTGATAAAATAATATTTTTTAGTTTCATTTCTCAATAGTTTTTACATATTCTCATCAGCACCTTCTAGATATGTATCGTGAATATCTATGTTTTGGAAATTTTTAAGTTACATTTATTTTCCAGGAATGAAAGTCATCTAAAAAGTAGGTGTAACGCTCCACTTTTAGGGTGTTACTATAGGACAATATCATAAGGAACTCTAGACAAAGTCTCCTTTATACTAGTCATCTCTAACTTGTATAAACCATTATCCTATATAATCATACATATCCACATTATCATAAACTAAACATCCTACACCTAGAGCTGCCCAAAACTGATAGTCGCATTGTGATGAAGGTAGTCAAATAAATTTTACACCTAACCTATATCATGACATGCCAACAAACTTAATTTACATAAATTTATATACAACAAAAGCCTAAATTTATAAATTTAAAATTTATATACATGCTAAAATGCCAAAAAAAAGAAATTTCATAATTATGAACTCCTAGTAGTTACGAGTTATAGCCTATACCGGTCTTAAGCTCCAATCCCACATTGGGCTCCATCTTCAGGCTTGTCAACTAAAAACTAAAATTTAAACAGGGTGAGTCCAAATAACTCAATAAGCATGTTTAAACTTAAATAATAATTAAACAACAATTTAAGAAATTCATAAGTAATTCATGTATACTTATAATTCTACAATATACAATATCTCACCATAATGCAATAATGACTTCATTAATTCAAACTATCCTAGATTTGTCATCCAGCCATTCAGGTGCATCATATCTGTTCATTCGGGTCATCCTACCTTTCAGGTGCATTATATCTAGCCATTCTAGCCTTCCCACCTTTTAGGCACATTATATTTGGTCTTTGTGCCATTCCGCCTTTCAAGGGCATCATATCTGGCCATGCGGGCCATTCTGTCTTTCAGGCGCATCATATTTGGCCATTCTGGCCATCACCCTATGCTAGTGTCGGGAAATATTGGGCTTTCCATGCATCTATACCAAGCCTAAACATATTCAAGTCTTCTCGAAATACTCATACTGCCCAGAAATTCAACTACTACATGTTATTCTAACATTTTATACTTCCATTTTATGCCTTTATCACCTTTTTCTAATGTCCTGAAGTGTCTAAGAAAGATCCATATTTATAAACAATAAAAATATTCATATTTTAATAAATAAAAAATCATCACGTAGCATTGTTCCGGTGTCGACAATGCCAAATTGGGTGTCGCGGTGCCCAAATTTTTGTCCGCTATGCACCCTAATTCTTTTCCTTGCTTGGTTTATCCTATTGTTCTATTCTACATTCTATTACTTTACATATTAAACCATTCTTTTTATACTTAATTCATTTACATCCATAATCATCCTTAATTCCCACATGTAGATTGCACAAAATATGCACCTACATTTATGCAATTTTATATTCATAATTCTTAATGGCATGCCATGCATAACTATGTCACTTTATGAAATATCATGTTAATATGCACATGCCTTTGCCAATATTTGAGCAATCTCATGAAAATCTTATGTTCTTTAATTTCAATTATGGTGCTACAACTCGTCATGTCAAATACAACTAAAACATATGTAAGGCCCTGAAAATTTCAAAAATGTAAATGTTCACTATTCTAAAGTTTTAGAAATTTTTACAATGCGACATACTGTAAAATTTAATTTTTGAGAAAGTTTATTATCAAAAAAATTATATAAATTGATGAAATATCTATAGTAATGTGAGGATGATGAGGATATATGTTAAT
>JAYJMB010003791.1:0-57164 GCA_036873735.1 Pouteria campechiana
GTGGAAAAATCATGGTATAATCATGTGGATTTATGGTGTAAAGTGGAGTAACGACCCCAGGAGGGCGGGGCGTTACACTCACCAAGAGCTTGGTTTGAAAGGTTGATCAAATTTTTAAGTGATAATAAATTTAAGAGAGGAAAGGTTGACACTACTTTGTTTATCAAAAATATTGACAAAGATATCTTGATATTTCAAATTTATGTGGATGATATTATATTTGGAGCTACTAATGAAAAACTTTGTCAAGATTTCTGAAAGATCATGCTGGCTATATTTGAAACGAGTATGATGGGAGAATTGAATTACTTCCTTGGATTATAAATCAAACAAAGAGATGATAGAAATTATATTTGCCAATCCAAATATACTGAAGAGATGTTAAAGAAGTTCAAAATGAAAGAAATTAAGGCAGCAAGCACTCCAATGAGCACATCAACAAGGCTAGACAATGATGAAAAAGGTAAACTTGTAGATCAAAAACTATATCAAAGTATGATTGGATCTCATCTTTACCCTACTGCATCTAGACCAGATATTCTCTTCGGTGTATGCTTATGTGCTAGATTTCAATCATGTCCTTGGGACTCTCATCTTACTGCTGTGAAATGAATATTTAAGTATCTGGTCGTCACACCAAATCTACAACTCTAATATCCCAAAGGAACTGATTTTGAACTCAATGGATATTTGGATATTGATTTTGGAGGATACAAAGTTGATAGAAGAAGTACTATTGGAACCTATCAATTTCTAGAAAATAGTTTAGTATGATATATCTATAGCAGAGGCTGAATATATAGCAGTTGGAAGTTGTTGTGCTCAATTGTTGTGGATGAAATAACAACTTCTCAATTATGGACTAAGCTATAGAGACATACCCATTAAATGTGACAACATTAGTGCCATATGATTGACAAAGAATCTTGTTCTACACTCAAGAACCAAGCATATAAAAATTAGACACTACTTTATTAAAGATCATGATATATGTCCAGAATATGTAGCCACAAGTGCTCAACTTACTAATATTTTTACTAAGCCACTGTCATTAGACACCTTCTGCAACATTAAATGAGAATTAGGAATGACTAATATGATGATCTAAAATTGAAATCTCTAATGTTTTGGTGCTCCAAATTGCAATGTTGAATATGTTGTCTTGAGGCTAAACTTCATCTCGGATGAAGTTATTCATATATAGTGCTCTATTCGCACTTCATCTAAATTTTAATTTTCAAGGTCGAGTACACCTAGTTTTCCTACTAGAATTAACTTACAGTTATGGTTATCACATTCAATTCTATTTTTAGCTTGAGTTATTCTCTCCTTTTAAAAAGATCATATCAACTACCTCGTATAGCCCCCATATTCAATCTATTTTAACCCCTAAATCACAATCCTTCTCTGCACCACAAAGATGAAACTCTTCAGAGAAGAACATTTCAGAAGTAATCATGGAGAGAAGACAAGCACATGGTGGGGACTGAAGAATCAACTGTTGCTTCTTCAGTTGTTTTCTGGAGGGATGATAATGCTTCTGTGTTCACCACTCTTCCATCCATTCTCTCAAAAGCATTTCTCTTCAAAATTTGGCTTTACAGATACCATTCATCAATCTCATCACTACGAGATAGCTCTGGTTCATATATTATCATCATCTTGGGCATTTGAAGAGGAGGGGAATGGAACAAACAATGATATTACATCCATCTCTAACGTCACATCTTCCCATCCACCATCCAAAACTTTGGTTTCTCACAATTGAAGAAACCTCTCAAAGTTTTGGATGCACATCACCCCCACCTTGTGGACATCTTCTTTGGGTCAACAACAATCTCTCTCTCTCCATCTCCCCAAACTTAAAACATTTGTATCTAGGTCAAACTGCTTTGTATCATTGGTTATATAGAAATGAAATGAAATAATGTCTTTATTTGTTTCTCTTTTTATGTTTGACCTATACTCACTGGGAGTGGATATTTCTTTTTGCTTCTGACAAAAAGGGGGAGAGAAGACTATGCAAATTATCTCATAAAGGAAATATAAAAATGCATAATCTTTAACTAATCAAGGGAGAATATATATAAAACAAGATAGGGTAACATCAAAAGATAGTAACTTGTGGAATGATTAAATGTTGCAAACATTTCTAATCTGCATACATTCAGTGGGAGATTATCTTTTATGAGATAATTTTTAATCAAGTTTTGTCATCATCAAAAAGGGGGAGAATGTTAATATAAATTCATGGTTTCAATAACAAACAAAACTTGATTAAAGATTATGTACTATTGGTTATTGTTAAGATTTTAGAATGCAAAATGAAGTTGTAGGTCTTAAGAAAAATAAACACAAAAAATATATTCCTTGGCGACAAAGCTTGGGCAAGTAAAGAAGCAAAAGAGGAAGTATCACTAATAGACAAAGCACGAATGAAAAGAATTTGGCTATTTCCATTCATCTATCAAAGAAGAAGATTATATTTGAAGATACAAAATAGTATGCATACAACAGACTTCATCCATCACAATGGCCACAGTTAAGCCAATGGTCGTCTGATGAGAACAAACAAAGAAGTGAAGATCTTCCAACGAAGCAATGAAAGGATCATGTGGCAAAGCAAAGACCCCATCTATCATAAGTGAGTCAATGATCATCTGCTATCAATAGACAAAGCAGAGAAATAAGAATCATATGGTAAAGTAAAAAAGTTCATCTGGTGGAGCAACAAAGTTTTGTTTGTTCAAAGATAAACTCAATAGACAAAGTCATGAAGAAAATTTGTCTGTGCCCTGAAAAGCTTAGTTTGTCACTTGTAACAAACAACCCATTAGACAAAGCAATGAGGAAATTTGTCTGTGTTCCAACACTCCACCTGTTACTTACAATAGACATCTCAATAGATGAAGCATTGAAGAAATGAGATATCCATGCTTCTACAATTCAAAAGAAAAAGCAATGGAAATGATGATTCGTCTGCTAGCAACGGAAAGAATGACTCGTCTGCTACTTACAAAAGACAAACTAGAAGATGAAGAAACTTTGTCTTATGAACAGCTAGACATCATTTGTCATGAGTAAAAGGCAAGCAACGGTCAATACAAATCGTTGGTCTTTGCTTAGCATCAATAATGTTCTTTCTATATTGATGAAAAAGTCAACTTTTGTAACAATACCTTGACCAGAGCTTATTAAAAAACTAGAAATCATCTTCTTCAAGGTTGACATTGCAGTGATTTCAACATATGAGGATTAAGAAAAAGTTAGAGAATTCAAAATATGCTAATTAGAACGTCTTCTGTCATTAATGGAGCTCACCTACTACCAACGACTAGAATTCAAGGCAACTATAAATGAAGCATCGTTCGAGCAGGAGGAACTAACCAATTATTAAGAAAATCATTCAAAATCTTCTTGAGAGCATTTACTGATTTGAGCTGAACCTTCTGCAGTCTTTCAAGAGTCAAGAGTCTTGCATCAAACCTTCCTCAACTTTCTTTGAAGGCTATCAAGTACCTTAGGGAAGATCATTTATTTTTGCATTTAATTTTCAGAAACCTTCTACTATGCTTATTGAGAAATTCTTTACTTAAACTTCTGATATTCATTTCTTATAAAATTCCTTAAGCTAATGGTTGAACTAGAGTCAAGAAGAGCTATGACTATCTGAGTACAAACAAGAGCTATTTATTCATGCCCCCTAGAGTTGGAATCTAGAAGAGTGTTGGGAGCACTATAAATATGCCCCCTCGAGCTAAAATCTAAAAGAGTTCTAGAAGCACTATTTATACCCCCTAGAGCTAGAATTTAGAAGAGTGCTGGGAGCATTATTGTATTTCTGCTATTGGGAATAATGGAACCTAAGACACTAAGACAAAAGTGTTCTTGGAAGAGTGGAGTAGAGTGTTTACTCGAACCACTATAAAAATTATTATGTCCTATTTATTTATGCATTTGTTGATTGAGTGATTGATTGCTAGAGGGATGATTAATCTTAAAGGGATTGAAAAATAGTTTTTTAAGTGCCCAATTCAAACCTCCCCTCTTGGGTTTTTGCCTAACCTTTGGGATCAACAAAATATATATGCAAAATAGTGGACACTACTCCTATATCTAGTGGATAGCAGTTTGGGTGCCACAATGCTAGCAGTGGTGCGGGATTTTAGCTCTATTTTTAGCTTAGTTTTTAAGGCATATCAAAGAGGCTTTCTAGGGGAGGCTTTTGGGACATTTTGGAGGTACTTTTTAGGATGTTTTTGAGGTTTTTTGGAGAGCTTTTGAAGTGAGAAGATCAAATGGACGATCAGGGAACAAAATATGACATTTAAGGAGTGGAAGATAGGTAGAAAAGGGGAAGACTTTTATTTCCTTTATTTTCACTTTCTTCTTTTTCCTTGTAATTATGAATTTATTTAGAGGATTTCAATTAAGATGATGTTAAAGCATTATTTGGTTGATTCATTCAACATCATATCTCGGTAATTTCCTTCCTTCTAGAGGGAAGATGAAGTTTATGTGAATTTCATGGATTAATCAATTATTTCGCTTGATTGACATTGCAATTAGGTTTATTTGTGGTGTTTAGTGTTTAATGCTTTTAAGTGACTAGCCATCCATTGAATGATCATGTTTTTAGTGTTTGACACATAGGAGAGGTAACTTCGAATAGCATGTAGGCATCAAAACATAAAATTGTAGATGACTCAGGAGAGCTTCTAGGTTTTATGAAATCTTTACAGAGAATCTTATATCTTAATGCATACCCATTTTCTAATTTTTATAAGGATATCAAAATTAGGATATTAAGAATAGATGCTTAGCCTAGCACTCAGAAGAGGGAGTTATATGAACTAGGATTCTCAATTTATAAACCAAAGCAACGGTCAATCAGTAATGAGTTGAAAACATCATAAATGAAGCATAAATGAAATCAACTCTCTAGAACCTTCACACATTGATTTATTCAAAGCTGATCCATTTTATTTATACTTTAATATCCAATTTATTGGTTGTCCAGATAAATTTGGTATTATTCATGATGATAGCTAGTGAGTAATTGGAATACTAATCCCTATGGATATGACACTCTTTCATAACTATACTACACAACTTGAAGCCGTATACTTGCGGTATAATTAGTAGCAAACTCTGACCTATTTATCATGCCCCACACTTCATTAATTCTCTTCCTAGCCTATTATTCATGCAATACACTATACAAGGCTACATGTATGGTTGTTTCTTTCATGGACAATCATCTGCATAAAAATCTTCTGACTAATTGCCCACATAAACATCATCATTAAACATGGTAATTTATTCCCCTTAAAAATACCATAACAACCGATCAATTTCAAAGCCTAACTCCCAATTTGAAGATCACACCCATTTAATGTAGAAATCACAATTTAACTTAGGGAAACACTTACCACTATGATTCCCTATAGATTTCCACCTCCAATCTACAATCCTTTTTGCAAATTGCCGCTAGGCAGCTCCTTTGGAAAGAGTTCAAAATTTTTCATCTTTCCTTACCACTCAAATAGCTGGATTTTGCACCCAATAATTGGTTAAGGTGGCAATAACATGCATGTACAAGAATTTCCCTCCTCAAACTACTAGAAATTAAAGTGGAAGAGGAATTGGGAGAGAGCTAGGCGTGGGAGAGGAGAATCTAATTTTTTTGGGACTGGTGGAGTACTAAAACTAGCTCCACTCTTGGTACTCTGATGGTGCATGTTATGACATGCACATGGAGTTTCTTTACAACATTTTCTTGTAGCCTATTTACAGTAATTCATTCAACCTGATTACCACCGGCGTGTCCTTAATCATCATTTTCACAATTACATGAAATTACATATATAATTTCTTTCCAATTCCCATGAACTCATATGCATCATTCATCCAAAACAGTTACTTAAGAAAATTTTCTTACCTAAAAATTCAAGGGTGTCACACCTAGTCTCAACTATGAGCTTAAGGCAACCATAGGACTTATAGTATAGAAATTAAATACACATACAAGTGTTTTACATAAAGTACAGGGGAAGAAATTTGAAACTTGAATACTGAAGTAAATGATCTTGCTGAATGGTAGTTGGAGGCCTTTAATGAATGATGTAGAAGATTCAAGTACGAAGGCTCAAGTGAATAGAAGAAGATTAGGCTCTATAAAGATGTAGCAATGAACTACTTTGCTATTTCTTGGATGTCTTTGTAACACCCTATACCCCCACCCTATGCATTTACCCTATGTCACCCTTTGGTCGATGCGGGATGCTACCATTTCCCTTTTCCTTAAGAGAATTTTTTCCATAACCTTGCCATTTCCCTATTTCTAAGGAAAATTCTATCAAAATTTTGGCAGGGTCTAGCCTATATTATGCATATATATACCCTATAGATTCATTTATAAATCATCTAAATTTACATTTAATAATGATAAAAAATTAACATAAAAGTCCATACTCATCCACAGCACAGAACCTACTTAGCCCCATGATGGCAATAACACAATCCACTTTCATATTATGCACAGTTTCAACTATTATGACATACCATGATTTTACTTCATTATACATAACAAGAATATATCTCTAATAGATTTTATACACTTTTGAGTACATACACATAACACCAAAACTTTTAATCTGTAATTTGTACAAACATAATAAAATCATTGTTTTCAAGCTCCCATGCTTGACCTGTCAACTAAAAATATATAATAAACAGGCGTGAGTCCGAACAAACTCAGCAAGTAGGCATAATGGAGAGTAATAATTAAAATAATAACATGTTCACATTCATATATAAATATCATAAGCCATGTAGGTAATTCATATCAAAACAGTGTCATTTTAGCACAACACACAATACCATATTCTAATTCATATGGCAATAGTGCCTTCTAGGTACTTCACTTTTAAGTCACTCTAGGCATCTAAAATTTGTGTCATTCAAACACCACACATCCGTGATTCAGGCACCACACATTCATTATATCTTTACATCAGACCCCTCCTATCCATACCATCGTATCTATGCCATTCGGGCAACATATATCTATTAATGCCTTACAGGCATCCATATACCCTATCGACCTGTACAAAGACACTACCACGGAATGCTTACCATTCCACTAATACATGAATCCTCGCATAATTGGGATATTCTCAATCCCTAGTAAATTTACGTAATAACCATAAGATTTCGAGACATAACTAATCTCAATAATTTATAATTAATATAATCATCATTCTTGGGATTTTCATAATGAACACTCATAAACATATGCTCGTAAATAATTGATATAATCAATGGGATACTCACTATCCCCTTTTAACAATGTTTACGAAAGATAGCCTACTTCCTTGAATGAGTCACTATACACTCCTCAAGCTCTATGCCTTTTCATCCATCTCAGATCATCCTGTATAGAGCAATAATCTCATCCATTTACAAACATAGTTCAAACTAATTCATTTCAAACCAAAGAATTAGATACTATGATTGACTTATTGCTAAATCCATATACTTTCCAAATACATAATTGCATACTCATCAATATATAATTAAAAACTAACATACTCAACAAGGGTTCTTAAGGAATCTCATTTCCAACCATATATAATCATCATACAATATAATTAACATTCAATTATCTCAATGACCATAGAACCAAACTAATTAAGTCCTTCATTCAACCAATTTTCCATTTAAACATTTTATAGCCAAAAACCCTTTCAACTCCAATTAGGTCATAGTCCGAAAATCACATTTTTCACATCCAGTTAACCCAAACAAGTCTCACAACATTATACTTCATGCATTAATCATTTTTGCATGATTATTACTCATAAAACATAAAATTGGGCAAAATCACTGTTCATCTTCCCCAAAATCACTATTTACAAAACTCTAGCCAAGCCAAATTCATGAATTCTCATGCCCAAATAACCATAATCAACTCATAAAATCATTTCCCCCATGATTTCCATGTCAATTTCATCATTTTTCGTTAAAATTCCAAAATTTCAAAACCCTAGAAATGAAAAACCTGAAATCAAATAGGGAAAAAGAAATATTCACCTTCAATTTCTTGTATGGCTTCCATCTTCCCTCATCTTCCACTTCAAATCTTCAAAAATCCACCATGAACCACATCCAATTGAGTTCCACCATGGAACCATCCCCAAATAGCAAGAAAAGGGAATTTTAATCCTTAAACCAATGATTTCCCATGAATATCCTGGAGGATTCTAGCCTAACTAATCAAAACATTGACTCCAGGGTGATGGGTTTTCGTGGCTAGGGCATGGGAACTAGAGGATGGAAGAAAAATGAAAAAAAAAAAAGAAGAAATGGGCCAAATGGCCCTTAAAGACTATTTATTTGACATTTGTGCAACGACCTCAAATCTGGGGCCATGGCCCTAAACCGTTTTGCCCATTTTTGCCTTTTCAACGCTTGGTGCTGTGGCCTCAAATTTGGAGATGCAACCCCAAAATAATGTTAACTAACCAGTCGCACTATTTCAACAATATCTCCCTCATAAAATGTCCAAATGATGCAATTCTTAAGGAATTGGAAAGAAAACTTCACGATCTAGAAATTTAATGTTAACAATTTTTTATAAATTAGCTTTCATATATGTCAAAAATCTAAATAAAGTAACCAAATTTGGTAATCTCTGTACTTTTTACACATATGGAGCAATTTTGGTGTATTGATCATAAATTTCTCATAATATATCAGAATTACATGATTACTAATTCATTTAAAATCTAATTGCAAGATATATAACTATTATGTTTACAAATATCCAAATTAGTCCATTATATATGTCAAAAATTGATCACAAATGACACCTTTGTCATGTTCAACTTTCTTTCACCATATATTGATGCCTACCGTATAATCTAACCTCAGAATCATGGTATATTGCCTTAGCCATTTTACAAATTCAATTACTCCCATATATAATCATACCTAAATGATCATTTAGGATAATTATTCTCACCCCTAACTCAAGTAATAACATTTCTATTACAATAAACCATCCTAATTGCAGAAATTTGGCTTTGCATTTATGAACTATCACTCATAGTCCCATTTCATGTAAAACATTCCAATTGTCTCAAAAATTACTTCACACATCACATACTTGAAATGAAACATGTTCGTGCTATTCACCACCTCATTTGAGGTCAATTGCCAAAAATCACCTACTTAGTTCTTTTTTACCAACTTTTTCTGCTATAGTTAACTCCATAGGCCATTTTTATTCCAAATTACATTCAATGCTCAAACAAATATTTCACACAAATTACAATACATATGATGATTATTTTAGGCAATCCATATAGTTCATAAATATGCTTTTCCTCAAACTCACCACTTGAGTTCTTTTTCTTCTTATTGCCTTTATATAGCTCACAATGATGAAATTTGTATAATTCATGGACCAAACTCTACCCATATCCACATGAGAAGATTTCAAACACCTCAAACATCATATAAGGCTATTCGTTCCTTAGAGGTTTTGCAATTTAATGAAACTCACCTATTGAATTTTTCTTTCATAACATTCAACTCAATAGTTCAAAAACTACAAACCATCTCAAAGTTTTAATTCAATATCTCAAACCTATCATATTACAAATAATAATCATAATTCACTAGTCACTTAAGTCATATACATGAATTTACTCAAAATCCCTTGGGTCCGTTTCATTCAAAAACTATGAATGATACCATTCTATTTGTACAGTTCAGTTTCCATAGCAATTTCTTTGCAAAACACTTGTTTATCACCTCAGTTCCTCACCCTAGGTGTTCTAGTCTTGTTCATCACATTACTCCTTTTTATATTTGCTTTGAATTTCAGCTGTTACTAGTAGATGACCTCCATTAAATGTAGAAAATCATTCTGATTAACTCTCATTTGAAAAACACCATCTTCTAATTAATTCTTACCAGCTAGAATGTCTGCAGCACTATTCTTGCTAGAGAAGAGGATAAGTTTCTAGTCTAGGCAAGCATTTGATGAGGAGATGCTGTAGCGAGTTGACTGAATCATCCTTTTGGAATGAAGCTCACTAAATTCAGATGAATTCATTTGATTCAAAAAGTCCATGATAGAGTTTAGCAATGTGATGTTTTATTCTGATTTTCTTAAGTAAATTTTAAACTAACTTCTTTTTTAGCTATAACACCCCACTACTAGGGCACTACCAAATTACAATGTGAAGGAGAACCTCCCATAGAGTCTCCCCTAAATTTTACAATTTCATACCTATATAAACATTTACACATAATTTCATATGTACATGAACATCAATATATACCATAAAACATGCCCACACATTGCCAAGATTCGCAAGTCGCACTATGATAACACATGACCATACTATCATATACACACACTTCATTATTATGACCTGTTAGTAAAATTATCATACACATGCCTTTTGTCCACAAAGCTTGAATCTTTTAA
Organism: Pouteria campechiana; assembly: GCA_036873735.1. Classification (NCBI taxonomy): domain Eukaryota; kingdom Viridiplantae; phylum Streptophyta; class Magnoliopsida; order Ericales; family Sapotaceae; genus Pouteria; species Pouteria campechiana. The sequence continues at coordinate 10,502 of JAYJMB010003791.1, forward strand.
ATTTATACTTTTTATATACATTACACCAAATATAACAAAAAGGAAATTTATCATTTAACACTATCACACTAGCATAAGGATCATAGTCTATACTAATTAGGAGCCCCGACTCCATGTTGGCCTTCATCTTCTAACCTGTCAACTTAAAACTATGAATAACCTGGGGTGAGTCTAGAAGAACTCAGTAAGTAGGTAAAATTGAAAACAATGACAAGTAAATCAGTAGCAAATCATAATTACTTCAATACACAATGAAATTCCAAGACATGTTGAATGCATAACACTATATGGCAATCCACATAACCATAATACACATGCTTTTATGATTTATGTTCATATACAGCCTCACACCCTAGTATACGGGATGTACATGTCATAGAAATCTACGCTTAAACTCAACCTCACATCCCTATATCTGGAATGCACATGCCCTTATCCATACTCGATATTCATCCACACGCGCATACCTCATTCTTCCATCATTTCCATGGCTAGCCTTATCAACCTGGCATTCTCATTCACACATGTTTATTATTCTCATACCATGACTAAGATAGGATGAAGTATTGTTCACTTTGCCAACCTTCCAACTCAATTCCACCAAGTAAACTAGCTGGCACACTAGCCGGGATCAGGCTCACGGTTATCATGAAGTTTGCCAACTATAAATATCATCCTTTTCTCTCTTCAATGTACAGTTGGTTAATTCCCTTAATCCAGCTACTAATGTTGCCAGATCCCTAATAGAACATATAGGGCTTCCTATGGTATCTACCCTTCATTGCAATATAGGAATTTCAGGTTCACCTCTCACATTTACTAAGGGAATCGGACAAATTATTTATAAGGATTCACTGTCCAATTTTACAAACTGTCTTTCACAAGTATCACATCATATCTATGCCACCAAAGGCATCGCCACTCATGCCAGCGGATCATGCCAACAAAGACATATCCATATTCATATCATATTAGTGCCCCTAAGGCACTATTATGATCTTGTCATGTCATAGTCATACTTGTGCTACTCATGCACTGTCATGTTTGAGCCATCCAGGCATGACCATATTCATTTTACACTGGTGCCACTTTCGGGCCTGGCCATATCATATAAGGTTTGTGCCATCTAGGCACAACCATAACGTATCATATTTTGGGCTGTCTAGGCATATCATATTTATGTCATTTCTGTGCCCTTCCGGTACTATCATGGTCATATTATATCAGTGTCATCTAGGCATAATCATAGTCCTTTCATGGTTCTTCACAACTACCATTTACCATGCCTTCTTGTTGATTTATGACAATATGTCATTGAATTGCAACATTCAACCATACCAATTGAACACATATAGTAGGACTTAAAGTTTACAACAACTGCATGGAAATCTATGATTCATTCATCCACTCATTTACCCATTTAAACAAGTATAATTGCATCCCATTTCTAAGATAACCTTATGCAAATATATCATTTCATTATTTCAAATCAAAATAAATTATAAGAAATAATAAAAAAATGATGTTCAAACATGTTTCTTAACCCCAAAAAGATCATCTCAAGTCCCCTTACGAAAACCCCACAAAACCCTAAAAAATTTCCAAAAATATATAGCTACACTATAACGGCGCTTTCTAGAGTTACGGCTCCAAAACTTACTAGTCGCCACTGTCTAGTTTTTGCAAAGTGGAGCCACAGCTCCAAATTTTGGCGTTGTGGCCCCTTATCTTACTGCCCATTTTGTGTTCTGTATCTTTTTTCCTTTTGCTCAAATCTTTTTCAACTATTTCAAGTTTTTAACAACAATTATGCTTTTTTTTATTCCTTTCATACTCAAACATAAAAAAATCCACATTTATCATATGATTCAACCATACTCATCAAAATTCATGATTCACAATAGCATGCAATGCAAGATGATACAATATGCTCATCAAAGCAATGTACACACATGGCAAGTTTCCAATTTCAAATGCATAAGAAGGCATATTTCATTATTTCACGTATGGTACAAGACCTTAAACATTATAAAAAACGATTGCATATAATCTATCCCTTGCAAAATCATGGGATACATTCTATCACTTACAATTTGCATAACATATCAAAACAAGTCATTTGAGCCATAAAATTGAATTCAATTTCTATATAAATACCTGAAAATGCCTAAGTTCATCATTCTAAATAAAAACTCAATAAATTAATCATCATGTAAAATGTGGTGCCCGTAAGCACATGTATGGGATAATCACTATCCCCATCAAATTCAACATTCACATTCACACATGCATATTGAAAGAAACCTACTTACCTTTATGAAATAGTTACACCTTTCTTGATCTCTAGCTCCATAATTAAATTACAAATTTTAGTCCAACAAATCCTACAAAATACGTCCCTAGTTGAAATTAACATATGTTTAATTAAGAGACCTCGGCTCAAATCTCATAAGGGACCTAAATTCATCTAAAACTCATTAGGTTATGTTCTAGTCCCTTTACAAATATCATGCCCTATTTAAACAAATTACAATACTCTACTTCATGCCTATTTATTGGACAATTTAGCCCACGGTAAAATCACTTAAATTTACTTTGGTTCCCTTAGTGTCATTTCATCAAACACCCTATGTTCATCCTATGAATTCTTAATTCCAAGTAAAGTACAATAGCTGGAACCCACTTCGAACCTCAAATTATTATGAGTTTACATGATTAACATCATAATTGCTCTTGTTAACTAACTTATCATGTCTTAAAATTCATAATTTCTCTTTCCAACCTGACTATCCACAACATAAATGGCACTAGGGCTAAGACATGGTTGTCCAGTCCATGGATAGTTAATTGTATGGTTTCCTTATGATCAAAAGCCACCATTAGTCTCAAAGTTGAGCCTCCTAATCAATCACACATGATAATACCCAAATAGATCATTCAAATCCAAAACCTAACTCCCATGAATTAATAGGACTTAGCCCACTTAAAATAGAATTCATCAATTAACTTAGGAAAAATGCTTACCCTTATGATTCCTTATTGATTCCCACTCCAATTCTTCAAGTTTTCCACCACCTGGGCAAGAAGCTTCTTGAGATTAATTTGAAAACTTTTTTCACCCTTCTTTTTCACTCAAATATCTAAGTTTCTACTTAGGATTACAATAGCTCCCTTCTATAGCAATTTTCCCCACCAAATTTTGATGAAAATGGGTGTGAAAAAGGGCTACAGTAGAGCATGGGACGTGGGAGCTGGAGAGGGAACCGAATGGGACTAAAAATAGAGCTAGTGAAGCATCTTATACCTACTCCCACTCAATGCTCTAGTGGTACATGCCATGTCATGCACCTGCACCCTTTTGCACCACTTTTCAGCAATCTTTTTACAATAATTCATACAATTTAAATATAATCCATATGTTCTTAATCATTACTCTCTTATCTGCATTAAATAACATATATGATTTCTTTCAAATTCCCATGAATTAATATGCATCATTCATCAAAAATAATTATTTCCAAAAATTCTCTTGCCTCAAAATTTTAGGCATCACATTCTACCCCCCTTATGAAAAGTTTCGCCCTCAAAACTTTAGATCAACTAGTGAGGGTGTTTGATTTCTTCTAGTATTTCAAATTTTCATACTACCTTTCTTTATTATTCAATGTATAAACAAAATTTTCCATTGACTGCAAATTAACCCCAAGATGGATTTCTTCCAGTATCCTTCTAGTTCATGTGACCCTAGATAGATGCTCTAGAATCTCATAAAAATCTATATATCTCTGGCTCAATGATCTCTTATGTTTGAATCATCTTTTGTATCTGCAATCAATTGTGGGTCAATCAATACACTTCCACCCACTTCATTTTTATGCATCCAACACTTGATCTGAAAGCATCGAGTTAGACATACCATACAATTTCACTATTTCTTTTATAAGAGATCCATGTCAAGAAGGCGGTCAATAAAGGTTCTCAAACATTTCTAGCATATGTACTCCTAACACATAACATCAATCACTACACAAATCCATCTTACATAAAAATCATTATTCAAATCATGATCTCTCAAAAATTTCAATTATTTCCTCTATCTTACTTTTTGCTCCTATTTGGGTAACATTATAACTTAGATTTTTATGATCAGCACACCCATCATATGTTTTGCCATATAAATAATGTGCCCGTGTGTTCAAGGCAAGGACAACAACTACCAATTCTAAATCATGCATCCCATAATTTCGTTCGCAATTAGTCCATTCAAATAGGCCTTTTTTTTATGTGTCAATCTAGTATGAGGCATAACCATTTGGGAAAATCCTTTCACAATACTCCAACAATATTTGGTTACTTCCAAGAAATTCTTGATCTTTACTACTGCCTCAATCTCCCGGGCATCAGCGAAAACACCTTCTTCAGTCACATAACCTAAGGATGCTATACTATTCCTCCCAACATCACACTTTGTAAGCTTAATATGCAATTCCTCTTCTGTTCTTCAAATGGTTTTCAAGCGCTTCTCCACTTGTAGAATATATTATAATGTCATCATTAAACAAAATTGCGACTTGTCTAAATAGGATGTGAACACATCAAGTTCATGCAATTGCAAGAGTATATGTCAAATCAAGCATCATCATTACAACTAGTAATGCACATGTCTTGAGTACTTTATGATCAATTTATAGCCTCATACTCACATCCTTTTTATTCACAATTCACATTGGTGTTCCCTAGGTTATTACACTAGGACAATCAAATCCCTCATTCATCAAATCTAGTGACTACATGTCTAACTTTGCCAACTCCACTAGCAATATTGTAACACTCTACATTTTAGGGTGTTACTAATTTACAATTTAAAGGAGAACCTCAAGTGGAGTGTCCCCTAAATGTTTAATTTCGTACCTATAAGATCATGTCCACATAATGTCATACACCTATAAATACCTTTATACATTATAAAATACATCAATACATGGTTGAGAATCGTAAGCCGCATTATGATGACAAATGACTATACTAACATGCATACTCATTCCACTAATATTGACTTGTCATTACAATTAATTCATACATGCCTTATATGCATAAAGTTTGAAGCTTTTAAGTTTACCACTTATATAACACCACATGAAACATTTAACATCCAAAATTTGTCAAGTTCACACAAGGATCACAACCTATCTTGATCATGACCCCCAAAGCCCGTTTTGGGCTTTGTCTTCTGACCTGTCAACTAAAAACTAGGAATAAAAAGGGGTGAGTCCGAGCAAACTTAGTAAGTAGGCAAAGAGGAAAATAATGGTAAGTAAATCGTTAAACACTTGTAAATCATCTAATATATATGCAATTTCCATGATGTGCGAAATTTATGACAATACAACTTGTTCATATGCCATAATGGTCATGTTCTTAGAATGTAGGCTTATGTTCAGCCTCACATCCTAATGCTCATAATGTACATATCATCATCATATAGGGTTATCCTCAGCCTCACATCCCTATGCTTGGGATGTACGATGACAGGGATATACATGCCATCATTATATAGGCTTATGCTCAACCTCACATCCCTATGCTCAGGATGTACATGCCCATAATTAATACTCATCCGCGTGTGCATATCTTCATTTCACTATTACAAAGGCTAGCCTTTTCATCCTGGCATTCTCATTCTTGCATATTCATCATACTAGTATTTTCATTCACACACCTTTATCACTCTAAAACCATGACTATGCTAAGCCTCCTTGCCCATACATATACATCTAGTTTCATTTTGGTACATTTGCCAATTATAATTATCACTTGTTTCCCTTTTCAATGTGTGATTGGTTTTATCCCTATAACCCTGGCTACAAATGTTGTTGGATCCATGACAACAATATTATTGCTTTCAATGGCATCCGGCCTTCATTGAAATAAAGGAATTCTAGGTGAATTCACCATTTACTACATTTACTAAGGAAATCAAATATAGTAGTTACAAGGCCTCACAGTTTAATGGTATATACCATGTGTTTCATAAATTGCATCATATTCATGTCATCAAGGCATCCAGGTCATCAAATAATCATCAACACCCCATTGGTGTCCATGTATATCCAAGCCATCAATTGAACTGGCACATTCATATTCATAGCATGTTTGTGCCACTATGGCAATATCATGGCCATATCTTGTCATAGTTGAAGCCATCGAAGCACGACCACATTCATACTATATCTATTTCATCTAGGCACGACCATATCATATCATCTTTTGGGTTGTTAGGGCATGTCATGTTTATGCCATTTCTGTGCCTTTTTTACTCATATTCATATTATGTTTAGGCCATCTAGTTTATCATAGTCAGGTTTTACCAATATTAAGTCATAATCAAATATCTATGCCATCAAGACATATGGTTATTCACTTCATGTTCATGCTATCAAAGCGTTATCCCATTAACACATCATTATCATTTATTATGTTCTCCTTTTCTTTAGCCCAAAACTCCAAGAAACATCACAGTAATTTTCTTAAAGGATTTGCTTCAAATTTCCCCAAAATCAAAATGTTCAAAATTACCACACTAGTACCGCAGTGTTGGAAATGGAGGTCACAACACCCAAGCTACTACCCCCAACTTGTATTGTTTTCTTGCATTTAGGTTTCCCACTTCTTGGATCTTTCCTTGGTCATTATTTTCCTATTTTTCATTAACTTCTTTTAGGCTTTTAATTTATTCTATTTAATGTTCAATTATCAAAATATTTATGCCTAACACATGCCTTAGTAAAGTCCATTTCAATTCCTGACCCACAATGGCATACAATGCAACATTATACAATACAATTTTTATCAACTCAACTAATTTTATGTAGCCAAATCCAATTTCTAGCTTAAATGCATGAGAATATATATTTCATCATTTTTATTGCGATGCAATCAACATCATTCAAAACTAGGGTATATACTCTATCCCTCGCAAAATCATGATGTATCAAAACATATCAGTGAAACATATATATATATAATTTCATTTTCACACCTAACACATAGAAAAATATAAATTTATCATTCCAATCAAAACTCAATCGATCATATCATACAAAACCCATTACCCATATACAAAAACTCGATGTTGGCATTAAAAATCATGAGATATTCACTATCCCCAACATATTCCACATGCATGTGTATAATGAAGAGAATCCTAATTACCTTTATGGAGCAGTTACACTTCACATAAATTTAATTAAGGGACCTCAACTCAAGTCTCATAATTAAGTGCAACTCATCATATACTCATTAGGATATGTTTTGGTTCCTTTACACATATCATGCCCTGTTTAAGTAGATTATAATACTCTATTTAATGACTAATTAATGAACAATTGAGATTATGGGAAAACCACTTAAATTCACTTGGTTTTCCATAATATCATTTCACCAAACACCTGGTGTGCTTCATGCAATTTCTCAATTTCCCACAAAGTTAATAGTTGAAATTCACTTCCAATATCATATTATCATGATTTTACATGATTAACACTGAAATTACTCGTACTAGCAAAGCTAAATGATTAGTGAATTTTATATACTTATATTACACATGTTTAAGCCTATTTATTTTCAAATCCTTATCTCTTTTAAATGAATTTAATGCTCATTTGTTGGATGTTATAGGTGCCTTGAAGATGGAAAAGTGAAAAAGAATGGAAAAGAAGAAGCTCAGGTTTGGAAAAGAAAATAGTTACAAAGATGGAGCGAAAAAGCAACACGGACCAACATAGCTAGCTAGCACCGCCGGTCCCCACTCGGTGCCACTGGCACCAGAACTGGACACCACCACTGGGCAGCAGGCCAGCGCCAGTAGGGGACCATGTTTTGCAGATTTTTCATAATTGCATATTTTGTGCCTTTTTAAGGTAAAACTTAGGGTTTTTCAAGGGTTCTTCTCACTTTCATTTTTTTGGGGATTTAGAGCAATATTTTGGGAGATTTCTTATGGAGAAGAAGAAAGGATTGCAAGTAAGAAAGAAGAAAGAGAGAAGATATTTTTCAAAATCCCTTTTTCTATGGTAAAGATGTAGCCCTTTTTGATACTCTTTGTTATGGATTATTGGATATTATTAATGATAGATGATATTGTTTCATTCATGATGTTATTTGCAATGATTTAATTTATTTTATTGCTTGATCACCAATATAATGAGTTATATTATTTATCAAAGCATGGTTAAGGTACACACCATATGCTAAGCCATGAGCTCCCTTGAATGAGAAGGATAGATGGTTAAGGGACACACCATATGCTAAACCATACTATTTTAGTTCTTATATTCTTGAGCTTAATGATTTTTCACCTCAATTAGGCTACACACATAGGTAATTGGAATGAGTGAAAGCACTTGATTTAAACCTGCACACCTAATGTTAATAATCTTACTTTTGAAAGAATGAACCCAACTGAGGCATTAAGTCCAACATTCCAATGGTAAAGGGGTGTCATTTAGTGGTGAAATTGGGTGAAATTGGATCCTTAGACCTCTTCTTCTTATTAATCTCTCTGTATTGCCTTTAGCTATTTATTTACTTTTATTCTATTAAGTTTCTAAAAATTATACCAAATCTTATTCCAAGTCTATTTAGTTATATACTTAGTAACTAAGATTAATTAAGTTGGTTTGCCTTTCTCTGTAGGATCAACTCTTGCATTGCACACTATATTGCTATACATCCATACATTTTCAAGGAATTATAATTTAAACCATCAACTTTTTGGCATCATTGTCGGGGAATGGTTCCAAACTGATTTGATTAAGACTAGTTACATTTTTTTCTTTTTATTTTTATGTATAATTATATATAAGATTTTTCCTTAAATTTTTTTGCAGTATTGTGAATGCATGGAAGGAAATCTCTGAACCCTACTTTGTTTCCATTAAACAATCATGCTGATGAAGTGCAAATTAAAATAGATATTTTAAGCAAAGGAGAAGAAGTAAACATGGCTAATAATGAGGAAATTTGAGTGTCTCAACCAATGTAACAAGTGCAACAGACTCAACATGGTCAACAATTAATGAATTAGTTTCCATGCCCTGCTAAAGGATTTCACCTTCATGCATTGTGTTAGATGATGACGCTAGAAATTATCACTTCAAACATATTCACTTTAACATGCTTACATCTTTCCATGGGTTAGCTTCAAAGGATCCATTGACTTTCATGCATAATTTCTATGCAACCATCCAAACATTTCCATTGCAGGGGCTAACAGAAGATCAGTTAAGTATAAGATGCTTCCCTTACACTCTAAAAGATGCAGCCAAGACTTGGTTCATAATAGTAGCTCTTGGCTCATTGATAACTTGGGGAGTAATTTATAATAAGTTCATTGGAATATTTTACTCTCATGTAAAAATTGTTGAATTTAGAAGCAAAATAGCCACTTTTGCTCAGATGGATGGTGAAGCTTTCCATGAGGCCTGAGAAAGGTTTAAAGAAATTTTGGTTTAATGCCCTAATCATAGATATCCACTTGAGTTGGTTAACCAATTTTTCTAAGATGGATTGACACAACCATGTCAACCCATGGTTGACGATGTTGTAGGTGCAGCCATGGGAGAGAAGACTCTGGAAGAAACTTATGAGCTTTATGAGATGTTTGGAGTAAATTCTCAATAGAAGAGTGTAAGAGGTAGATCTAGGGGAATTTATGAAGTAAATACTAATTCTGATCTATCAATACAGATATCAAAGATGACTAAGCAGATGAAGGTAATATGCTCAATGATGGTGAAATTAAAGCAACCATAACCTGCTCCTACAAAGGTTTGTTCTCTTAGTGGTAATTCAGGACATTCACCTAATGTTTACCCTTCAAATGAATATTATGTAGGTGATGCTAAGCAAGCTAATGCAATGAAATTTTACAACCAGAGGCTAGGGAATGACCTATACTCAAATACTTACAATTCTGGTTAGAGGAATTATCCTATCTTCTCGTGTAATAATGAAAGAAATCAGAATCAAACTAGAACCTCATTTCAAACTCAACTGAAGAAGCCTATGCTCGAAGAAACACTACAAAGTTTCATGCAAGTAACACAAACCAAGCTCTAGAATCATTCAACCAAATTCCAAAACATTGATTCCAAGTTCCATAACAAGGAAGCATCCACGAAAAACATGAAAACTCAATTATGACAAATTCCAAAAGTAATACAAGGTCACAGACCTAGGAAGTTGCCTAGCCGACTAGAGCAAGGCAAAGAAGTTGTAGCGGAATAAAGTATTGAAATTATGTAGAAAAAGGAAGTTTGTCTTGCCTAGACGTTAAATAAAGCGCTTCTTGGGAGGGAACCTAAGTTGTTGTCTTTTAGTCTTTTCAATTTTCTAGAAGTAGTGATGTTTTTGCATTAATAAAGAAGGCTAGCGCATTAGTTTAATTAAGTTTGTTTTGATCATTAAATTGTTAGATTACATTTATATTTTCATAGTTGTTATACATAATATATCATTTTTTTACTTTTGATAGGGTAAATGCATAAATAAAGATTTCAAGCATGGATATCAAAAAGGGTGATGAAATAATTTGGAAAAGAGATTTTTGAGGCATCAAAACCAAAAGGAGAAAAGGCAAAGATAGCGAGCAGGTGCCTTTGGTGCCCACCTAGAGCCGCCGGTGCCAGGATAGTTCAAAACAAAAAAAAATAATTTTTACAAGGGGCAATGGGGGTGCCACCTCATAGCCACTTAAAGTCCACCCCCACACATGCCCAAACTCACTACTTTCTCTTCTTTTCACTCAAGCTCTCATCTCCCTCTCTCTCTCTCTCTCTCTCTCTCTCTCCTTTTCCCCAAAACACCTCCTCAATACCCTAAACCCATTCCTACACTCCAAAACTCAAAGATTCATAACCAAACTCTTCCTTTTTCCATTCCCTCCTTAGATTCAACTGTCTCATTCCACTATTCATCATCTTCCTCAAGCAATTTTTCAAGTTGGGTTGACAACTTTGTGCACATCTCTTGGAATGACAAGTTACTTAGATCATCTCAATCTTTATTCTATTGGCTTTCTTGGTGAAGTGCTTTGGTTTTGTGCTAGTTTGAGAACATTTGGAGTTGGGTTTTAGTGTATAGAGCTTGGTTGAAGTTGTACACATCAAGTATTTGGTGAATTGCTTGTGCCAAGTTGGGTGTGGTTTTTGTTGGGTTCATGTTGCAAGATTGTATGTGGTAGGAGTGGGTGTGTATTGGGATTGAATTTGAGAAGATATCAAGGCATTTATTGAGAAAATTCAATATGCATGCTATGTGTTTGATGAAATACCTTGGCGAAGAAAGTGACTTCGTTCTTGTGGTGCAAACACATATTCTTGTTGGTGCTAGTTATTATTACATAGTTAAGTGGAGTTGTGTGGTTTGACTTTGAATAAGCTTAGTAGAATTGATTCATTGTGTTTGCTCAAGTGTAGTGCTACTACTCTCCTTCTAGCACTCTCACCATGGCTCCAAAGAAATGTTTGTGCGCCGGTCCCTCTAGGAAGAGAAGGACAAGAGATCCTTATGCACCACCTATACCTATGTTCTTTAATGAACGAGCGGAATAGATTTTTCAATAGTTCCGTGATTAATCACGAAGGTATAAGGGAGAGAGGCTTGGATACAACTTACACTGATATAGCTAACCTTATTCGTGCTCAGCATTAGATGTCCTTCATAGCTCAGCCAGAGGCGGGAGTGGTGCCACTGGTGAGAGAGTTTTATGCCAATACCATAGTGTAGTTCAGAGTAGACTCTAGGGAGCTAAAAGTATTAGTACGTGGTCAAATGGTTTCTTTTGATAGAGTTACTATTAATCAAGTTTATGAGTTGGAAGAAATTGAAGAAGATGAATACTCTACTTGGTTGGCACAAGGACTGGCTTATGATGCTATTATTTCTTACCTTGCTCATTCTGGCAGTAAGTGGCAGATTGTGCATGATAGGGTAATCAGATTTCCAAAAGGGCAGTTGGAAGCAACAAGCAAGGTATGACATTATTTCATTTCAACAAAACTATTGCCTTCTAACCATTTGTCTAATGTTACAAGGGAGAGAGTTGTTCTCAACTATGCCATTCAGACAGGGTTGTCAATTGATGTGGGTTGAGTTATTGAGCGCTCCATCATCTCTTTCATCACTGGGAGAATCACTAGTAGACTGGGACACCCTTCACTCATCTGCTAATTGTGTCTCATGGCCAAAGTTCCTATCTTTGCTCAAGAAGAACTTCAACAACCTCTGTCGGTCATCAATGATGCAATAATAGATTCATTTGAGATGATATTGCATAGAAATTCAAGGGTAAGTCCTCCATCTTCACCACCTACCTCTCCACAGTAGAGACCCACAAGAGGTTCTTCTTCTAAAGAACCTTCACTTGCCGATCTCCAAACTCGCCTTGTGGGTGTTAAATGTTATATAAGGCAAATGATGAAGGACTAGTGGAAGATGTACAAGTATATGGTGGATCACAATAATTCCCAACATACCACTCGGTGATAGCTCCATTATTTCCCACCTCCACCTAGACTTCCAGATGTACCAGATGAAGATTCAAGTTGAATGCAAGATGATAGCTCAGACAAGTGATCCATTTTAGGGAAGTCCTTGTTTTCCGTTGCTTTATTCAACATTGAGGACAATGTTTTGTTTAAGTTTGGGGGTGTTTAGCATTTTATTTGTGTTTACAGATATGTTTGTGTAAGTTTGGGGGTTGTTGTAGTTTCTTTACTTTGTGTGTCATGTGTTTAGTTGGTTTGGCTAGTTTGGAGTTGCTTATGTGTTATGTTTAAATTTTTATAGCTAAAGGAAATCCAAGAGCAACTGTGCTAACATGCTAAAATTTAATAGGATGGATTCTCTCTTCATGATCAATAACATATGCTGAGTTTTTGATTACCATTGCACATGATTTAGAAGGAAGGATCGATGCTGTCTCATTATTTAATGATTTTTATGATAAGTCTTTCTTTTTCATGATTGATGAAAATTTCATTGAGCACATTATGTTATGATCATGCAATGTGTATGCTGATGAGTTGATAGTGTTGTGAATTCAGTGACATATTTTAGTTGACACAAGCATTCTAGAACTTTTTTTATTATTCCTTAAGGCAAAATCCTAGATTACATATTTACTTGGAAGTGATTTAAGCATTTTTTTTATTAGTTTAAGCCTTTCAAGCTAATAATGTACTAGTGTCCCCATTGAGCCTTGTAAGAGAATGACATATGCACAGCATGTGAAAAACTATCATTCAACGTTTCTTTCTTTAGCCTCATCATCATTTTATCCTGAAAAACCATGCTTGACCTATAAGAGACATATTCTATCATATGATTGTTAGAGAGGTATGAGTGAAGCAAAAGAAATTAAGTTTGGGGGTAATTGAAAAGAAGAATGTCGAAAGAAGGAGAAAAAGGACAAAAGGAAAAGAATTAGTAAGTAATCATCTTTTAAATGGGGGAACCACTTCTCCATGAACTCAATAGAAAGCAAGTTAGGGGGTGTGGTAGTCATATAGACTATAATAGGAGGGATCACATCCCAATGAACTTGACAGAAAATAAATTTGAGGTTGTTATAGTAATAAAACCCATAATAATAAAAAAAATTAAGAGAGTGAACATTCATATGCAATTCAATTATGATCTCTTACCTTGTGACTCCTTATTTCTTTTCTTTGTTAGCTAAACCCAAGGCCCCATTACAAGTTTAACAAAGACCTATTGATCTAAGTGAATAGAGTTATCTACATTAGTGGAGAGGGATCATGACAAGCAAGCTTATGGAGTACTTTGTAAGGATCATTAGAATCACTAGTCTGCACACTATTGACTGAAAAGTATGCATGTAGCATGAAATTGACATTGCACATGCATACATTTTCACTTCATGAAAGGATTGATGAAGCATGAGTTTTATGAGATTACTTGGTAAGTGTCTTGTACTTGATAAGTGTCTTAAATAATTTTTGAATTATATGTACATGTGTAATTTGTCTGGCATATTATTAATTGATTGAGAGAAATTATAATAATTGATTCATGAGTTTAAATTTCTAGTTTACTCGAGGATGAGCAAATAAGTAAGTTTGGATGTATTTGATGAGTGAATTTCATACACTTATATTACACATGTTTAAGCTTATTTATTTGCAAATCCTTATTTCTTTTAGATGAATTTAATGCTCATTTGTTGGATTTTATAGGTGCATTGAAGAAGGAAAAAGAAGAGAAAAAGAATAGAAAATAAGAAGCTCAAGTTTGGAAAAGAAAATAGCTACAAAGATAGAGTGAAAAAGCAACATGGACCACGACAGCTAGCAGCGCCACCGGCCCCCACCTATCACCGCCAATTCTAGAACTGGACACCACAACCCGACAGTAGGCCGATGTTACCAACACCCATAGCGGACCATGTTTTGCGGATTTTTCCACTATTATGTATTTTGTGGCTTTTTAAGGAAAAACTTAGGGTTTTTCAAGGGTTCTTCTAACTTCCATTTTGAGAGTTTTTCTTTGGGGGTTTAGAGTCATTTTTTTGGGAGATTTCTTATGGAGAAGAAAAATGGATTGAGTGTAAGAAAGAAGAAAGAGAGAAGATGTTGTTCATTATTATCATCCTATCTCAGGGAGTTATTTTTTTCTCTTATGAACTAAATCCCTTTTTCTATGGTGAAGATGTAACCCTTTTTTGATACTCTTTATTATGGATTGTTGGATATTATTAATGCTAAATGAACTTGTTTTATTCATGATGTTGTTTGTAATAATTTATTTTATTTTATTGTTAGCTCACCAATATTATGAGTTAGATTATTTATCAAAGCATGGTTAAGGTACACACCATATGCTAAACCATGAGCTCCCTTGAATGAGAAGGATAGCTTGTTAAGGTACACACCATATACTAAACCATACTATTTTGATTCTTATGTTCTTGAGCTTAATGAATTCTCATCCCAATTATGCTACACATCATAGGTAAATTGAACGAGTGAAAGTATTTGATCTAAACTCGCACATCTAATGGTAATAATCTTACTTTTGAAAGAACAAACCCAAGTGAGGCAATAAGTTCAACATTCTATTACCAAAGGGCTGTCATTTAGTGGTGAAATTGGATCCCTAGACCTCTTCTTTTTGTTAATCTCTTTGCATTACCTTTAGCTATTTATTTACTTTTATTTTATTAAGTTTTTTGAAAATTGTACCAAATCTTATTCCAAGTCTATTTAGTCATATACTTAGTAACTTAGATTAATTAAGTTGGTTTGCCATTCTTTGTGAAATTAACCCTTGCATTGCATACTATATTGCTATATGTCTGTACATATGCAAGGAATTGTAATTTGAACCATCACTAACATGACTTAAAGTTCATGAATTCTCTTTCTAACACATCTATTCACCACATATATTGCACAAGGGTTACACATATGGTCATTTCTTTCGCATACAACTATCTATATGAAATTCTAATGGCTAACTGCCACCATAAACCTCATACTTTAATATATAAACTAATCCCTTATGAAAGGACCATAAAAACCCATTCAATTTAAAACCCTAATTCCTTGCAATTTGCATAATACACTCCATTTAAAGTAGAAATCATAAATTAACTTAGGGAACTTAAGGAAAATACTTACTACTATGATCTCTCATCAAATTCCATCCCAAATCTACAGCAAGAAACTTCTTAGGAGATATTACTAAAATTTCCCTCTTTCTTTGCCACTCGAATAGTTGGAATTTACACTCACTAATTGGCTAGGGTGGGAGTAGTATGCTTTGACAAGGATTTTCCCCTTCGAATTTAATCAAAATTAAGTTGTAAGAAGAGTTGGGAGAGAGCTAGACATGGGAGAGGGAAAACCCATCATTTTTTTTGTTGGAAATGGGGCTAGTGGAGTACTTAAACTAGCTCCATTTTCAGTACTCTAGTGGTGCATGCTAAGCCATGCACTTGTAGCTTCTTTGCAACATTTTCTAGTAATCCTTTTACACTAATCCACGCAACATGAATACACTCTGCATGTCCTTGATCACCAATCTCATATTTACATTACATTAAATTACATATATAATTTCTTTCAAATTCCCATGAATTCATATACATCATTCATCCAAGGCAGTTACTCTAGGAAATTCTCTTACCTTAAAATTTTAGGGGGTCACATTCCAGCTCCCTTATGAAAAGTTTCATCCTAAAAAATTTAGATAAATAGTGAGGGTATTTAGTCATCATTTCTTCAAACTTTCATTGGCTATGATAACTTTATTAGATTTATACATGGCCAGTAACTATATTCCACCGTTGCCTTTCTTTACTACCTACTATTTGAAATGGTCTCTTTATTAACTTCAAGTGTATCATTACCTGAGAGAGTCCAATTCATGGAATACCTCATATATGCCAATCAAAAATGGTGGTAATGCCACTCAATATGCCACCCTACTGATTTGCTCTAGAATCTGACAAACTAACACATCACGTCTATTTCATTTTGGTGTGAGTAAGTGATCAACTATTTTCTTTAAGCGAACCACTAATCTACTATATCTACAGTCATTTTTTGGCAAAGTAAAGCACTTATGCCCATTTCATTTTATTACAGAGATGGCTTACATTTCTGACCTATGATTTGAGATCAGAATTTAAACACATACACATATAAATGTATATTTTAGCTGGGATACAATAAACCACTTTAATTAGACCACTATTACTAAAATACCATCTCAATGGATTGTCATAAGCTACTTCATATCAATTGTTTAGTGTTTACCCCGTGACATCGTAAACACTCAGCCATAAATTTGGCTATAACATTTTGATATTATTTCGCCAATATTGTGATTTCAAACTATCACATATTGTTATACTTTTGAGGGTTCACCATTCAATTTTAATTTATCATTTACATAAAATCCTTAGTGTGTTTCATAGCATTTCTAGGTTCCTTATATTTTCGTAGCACTTATAGCAATTCTAATTTACCATTCAATTCTAATTAAAGACCCTTTTCAACACCTAAAAGACTTTCTCACAACGTTCAATTCACTTAAACTAGGTCCTTTTATGAATCAATCTAATTACAGGCCTAGTAGTCATGGAACTTCTTCCACACATTTCCAATAATATCAGTCCATCCCTAATAAACTCTTGACCTTTGTTATATTACCTAACCTAGGCCAGTTCACCACTACCTTTGTCCAAAAATTACATGATCTTAGAAAGTTATGCCATTCATTTTGAAATCTTATTACTAGTATTCCTAAATTTAGTCCTTCTTTACTCAAAGAATATAACACAATGTCATCAATGAACATAATCATAAATTCATCTAGGTAAGGTTTAAACACCCGATTCATTATATGCATTAAAACTGGGGGAGCATACATTCATTCAACTATATTATTAAAACCCATAATGTTCATATTGCAAGTTCTCTATAACCAATACATACAATTATGCTCCCACCCTTTTTTTTTTTACAATCACACTAGTATTCCATAGGGTATTACATCAAGGCAATTAAATCTCTCATTCATCAGGACAAGTGGCTAAACATCTAATTCTACCAGCTCCATTAGCAATATCCGATTGGCATTTTTGATATTGGTTCAATTCCAGGTCAAGTGTCAATACGAAACATCGCATATCCTTCTAGAGGCGACTCTAGTAACTCACATCTTTGTCTGGGAAATCCTTTACTGAGGTTATTTGCTCTAATACTTAATGCTCTAAATAGGTGTCTATTCTGTCTATAATAGACATTAAATATGCCTCACATCTTTTCTCACACTAGGCTTAGAGCTCCCATCTCACCTTTAGGTAGACTCCTAAACCTGATCTCAAGTTCATTCCCCATTCTCAAAGTACTTGTTTGGTTTTACAATCGTTCTTGGCCTCATACTGGCCAGCCAATCCATACCCAGGATGTTATATAATCTTTCTACACACAACACAACCAAGTCGACAGTTAGTCTCAATGATATAGGAATAAGACAATACATCTCAATAACCGTGCTAATCATTCTGAAGGAAGTAAATATTTTCATGACATTTTGCACAAGATATCAAGACAATTTAGCATTTTCATAAGGGTTATAATCATAAATAACTATATATATGCCATTCAATCACAAACAAGTGGATTACCTATGACCACGTAGTCCATCGCCTATGCCTCTTGTGCATTGGTTGTTGGTATCATGGCAATATTTGGGGACCTTTGTTCTCCCTACTGACACCTTAATGTTAGATAGGGTCCTCTATCTATACCCCTTATTAGCAATCTGCCATGCTCTGGTTGTCATGGCATCCGATGTTGGTCCCATGTATTAGATAGCTCAAGAGGGGAGGGGTAAATTGAGTATATAAAAATTATGGTCAAATAAAAATTAATGTGCTAAGCAGAAATGATATCATAGTGCATATGTGATTTTCCTAGTTGTTCGCAAGCATAGATTCTGCTTTCCTTAGCTATTCTCTTTTCAAGCAAGTTATTATATGTAGATGATGATGTATGTGAAAATATCATGCTAAGTAAAGTAAAGAAGAAAAAACAAATAGGCAAGCACACACACACAAACACAAAAAAAAAATACAATTTTTATAGTGGTTCGGAAACCCCATTCCTACATCCACTCTTCCAAGAGCACATACTCATTCTACTATATCCTACATAATAAAAATACAATAATGCTCCCAACATTCTAAATTTCAGCTCTAGGGGGCATAAACAGTGTTTTCAACATTCTTCTAAATTTCAGCTCTAGGGGACATAAACAGTGTTTTCAACATTCTTCTAAATTTCAGCTCTAGGGGGCATAAACAGTGTTTTCAACATTCTTCTAAATTTTAGCTCTAGGGGGCATAAACATAGTGCTCCCAGCACTCTTCTAATTTTCACAAGCTCACTAGGAAACTCATTGGTTTCAAAGATCACTAACAAACTTATTGATTTTCTAGAGCTCACTAATAACTCATACATATAGTTTTCTTAAGCTTACCACTAACTCACATAGCTGATTAACAACACTTATTTTGCATGTTCCACTGCCTCTTTTATTAGGCTGATTTGTACATAGTTTAAGCATAAATAAAATGATATTTGTTTGAAGCACATTAGATATTAATACTTTAGATATATAATTAAGATAAATCTTTTAGGCTCATTATCTATCAATGCAATTGAGATTGAATATCTATGAGGAAGCATAGTCTGATTGAGAGAAGTTACTTATTTAATCTCTATTCTTATCTTTTTCTCAACTTCCTCAACCTTCTTCATTGACATTGCACTACCTTTATATTGCTTCAAAAATTTCTATCCGTTGGAGGTAGTTGGCTTTCTTTGAATGTTGAAGACTATTCTTAATTTTCTTTTGTTGAAAAGTTATCTTCTTGATAAATTTGTTGTAGCTAGAAAGCCTACAGCGCTATCCTTGAAGAAGACGCCTTTCAAAAGTCTTCTTGGATAAAGACTTTTTGCATGATTGACTCTTTCATTATTTTGAAAAGAAGCCCATTAAGCTTGAAAGGACGCAACCTCTGAGAGTTATAATATTTGTCAGAGTGAAGACTACTTTCCTTTGAATTTCTTTCCATCTTCAGCAAAGCTCAGTTTGCCCGATTTGTTTATTAGACTCTCCTTCGAATGTAATCTTGACTAGAGATTACAGTCAGTAATTTCTAGTACAAGTAACTTCTACTCGTCATGATATGCCATGGAGATTTAGCCATAGTTTGTTTGAGGACTTTGTCTGATCAAGAACCAATTTGTCTCTTGTATGTAACAAACAAATTGACTCTGAGTGCATCCAAATAATAGACAACCTCATCTTTGTAAATTTATTTAAGATCATTATAGTATTTTACTTCATCTTTTAGTTTATCTATTAAAAGTGATGGATGAATTCCAAAGACACAAACGAAATTCTTCTCTTTACTATTCATCAAACGAAGTTTCTTTCACTAGAGGAAGTTTCTTTTACCAAGCGAAGTTTTCTTTCATCAAATGAATTAGCTTTATCTATTGGTTTGTCTATTATAAGTAATAAATAACTCTTGTTAGCATGGGAAAGGCTTCTTCACAATAGACAAATTGACTTCGTTCGTTATTTGTCTGTAGAGATCTGTAGATGAAGTTACAAGCTATAGACGAAGTCTTTCTAATAGTTCATTCATGAGAATGCAAAATGTCATATTTTATTCCCTTATTACTTATCATTTTACACTTATTTAATTTCTAAATATACTCTTTATTCTTATATTTTGATTTAGAAGATAAATGGAGTTGTTATGTGCAAAAAGAAGGCAATTGGATAATTTTGGACAACTTTAGCATCAATCCATATTTGGGTATAAATCTCTAATCAAACCTTCATTTGAGATGATTAAAGATACTCTGGAAAAAAATTCTAAAACTTTCATGTTTGTAGTTCTAAGAGATAAAGACTATATCAAGGACAATTGAGCGAAGAAAGTATCAAAACATATCAAAAAGGAGCTAAAGATTACACATGATATCACTTATGTAGCAATTTTTCCATATTTATAAGATTATTTGGAAAATTTAATCAAATAAAAATTGTAGATCTCAAATTTATCTAAGCAATGCAAGAATATTCACATGATTTTGAGTTGAAATGTGGAATTTATGGTCAAAATAGTTGATGCATGTCTGGCGGATAGCAAACAGGCACTGTCGGCACCTACTCATAATCAAGACCACCCGATTGGATAGCAAGGTGGCATTAAAGGCACAAAACCAGCACTTACGGTGCTAGCAGCTAATTAAAATTTTTATTTTCTAATTTTTTTGGATTTTTACGTATTTTGATTCTGTTTTAAATAGCAATTTCTTAGGGTTTTTAAGAGTTCTTTTGCCAGGGTTTAGAGAGAACTTCTTGGCATCTTTTGATAGAGAATTTTCTTTTTTCTCTCTTTTATTTTATTTTATTTTCTTTGTGATTTCATGGCCCTACATGTCTAAACTTTTATTCTTAGTTTAAGGAGATAGAAGCTTCAGAATCTATATACTATGAGATCTAATTTGTTTTAATTGTTCAATTTATACTTTGAGTATTGAATATTTTTCTTCTTTCATGATTATAATTGTTAATTTAATTTATAAGAGATCTATTAGTTTATTATTCATCACAATCTATTACTAGAGTAGATATTAAATCTATAATTATTTGATCCCTTTAATCTATGAAGAAACTAGGGTTTAATAATTTGCTGCTATTGTACTTATTAAATCTTAGGAGGAATATCTAACTAAATTAAATGCAATAGCATGTGTTTGTGTTGTTTAGCTTCATCAATCTCTACAAATCTTAAGGCTATTATTAGATTAAATTTTTAGCGCATGTCTGAGGTTGTTTAGTAGTTTGGTTAACTAGATCGTGTGTTTTTAATTAACCATGTTGAAGGAGAGATAGGAAAAATAATTCCAATGATGAATATTCAATTATAATTTGATTTAAAATTGCATCAATGAATAGTTATGAGATCCTGATGGTGGATGTTAACTTAAACCAAGGTTTTCTTCTTTGATAGATTTCTTTTATAAAGTTTTTTTTATTACGCTCAAATTCCTCATTGTTGTTCACTTTGCATAAAAATAAAGTAGATACTCCTTATCCAATCGACCCTTACTTAAACTACTACAAGCAATTTAATTGGAGTAAGGTTCTAAATTTAGTTGCCTATGATAGCACACCATTTATCTATTGTTTTGTCTATCATAAGTGACAGACGAAGTTATGAGGCATAGACAAATCCTCTTTCCAGCAGTTTGTTTGATGGTTTGTTTGTTAGAAGTAACTCATAAATCATTGAGGCATAGACAAATCTACAGTTTGCCTATTGGTTTGTCTATTGCAAAAGACAGATGAACTTGCAGATGAGGTTGGCAGACAAAATTGTTCATCCGTGGCAGCTGTACTGCTTCTACTTTGTCTTCTATATCTTCTGTAGAGGATTATAGACAAGTTCTTTGATCTTCTTTCAGTTTTAGTCAGACTTTACATGTGAGACAAACGCTTAAATAATTTAAATCCATTTTTAGTTCTTCATTTGTTTAAGTTCAACTCCATTTTATCTCTGCTTCTGCAAACTGAAATTGTCTTTGTGTTGCGGACAGATGTTGAGTATCTGACTTGTCCACGGAATGATTTGTCTGAATCTTTCTAAGGTAAATTTTATCTGATACTGACTTTATCTTTAGAATAGTTATTTGATCACTCATTGAGGCTTGAACTTCATGGCTACAGATATAGTTTATGGCTTCTTTTCAAAGTTTTAGTGCCATTCTTTCTGAGCATTATTATCTTCTTTTGGTATAGTGGATCTTGCTTGCTAATGTATTCTCTATGTTATCTACTTCATTTGAGTAGTTTCTCTGTATATTTATATCTATCTATGTAATACTTGGAAACACAATTGTTGATACCATAAGTGTTCACTTATGTTGTTTCTCATCATCAAAACTTGGTTGTTTGATATATATATATATATATGATTTGGTTCAACGTCTGAGGTCCTTCATTTTCACCTACACTCAACAAAGAGGGGTAGTCACATCTAATATGACCCAATTTGCCACATGAGAAACATAAACCTAACCCTTTTGATATTGTAGGACATTCAAACTTTATATGTCCAGGCTTTTTACACTTAAAGCACACTTTCTCTTAGGAAATTTTGGGCTTCTTCCTATGCCCCTAGTTATTGTCCCTGGCATGCTTTTTATCCCCTAATTACATATTCTCTTCCCTCTCTCACCCTACTTGTGCCAAAATATCTTCATATCTGGTCAACATAGATGGAGTCGCTTCTTATCCGATAAATAGTTTCAATCCAACTATTATGCAAAAATCTTTTTGTCCCCAAAATGTGGGAGGGCTCGAATCATGAAATAGTTCCATATTTAATTCCTTCCCAAGTTACTTTTAGGATGTTTGACCTAAGTTTATTTCTTATTCTTCATATTTTTCTACCTTATAACTGGTTCAGTCAACCGTGTAGACTCTCCTAGCTGCCTTCTCTGTATTTGCACCAATTCTTATAGAGTTTGTGCGATGATCGCCATCGAGTTTATTACTGCACCTAACTCTGTCACTATTACATGCATTGGTGGAGCAGTTCCACCACTAGGACCTGATGTGCCAGACCTATCTCCATTGATGGTAACTAGTTCCCTTTCAATTTCAAGCCATCCCAATACTATATGGCCTTCTTCTAGCTCATGCACAATTTCATCACTCTCTTTGTTCTGTATCAGCCTCGAGTCATTTTCTTGCTCAAACTACTCATCCCCCCTAGGAATCTCCAAGTGAGCCTCCCGAATAACTATCTTGGTAGCTCTGGTGTGAATAGACCATCTCTATGTCTTTTCATCTACCATGGGGGCCTTTCCTTTATCTATTCTTTTCCTCAGTGTCATTACTACACAATGTAATATGACAAAATCATGTAACAATACACACGTCTAGAAAATCTATTTGACTTATCAACTTAGGATCTCAAATTTCATTCACTAGATTAGCATTACCCCATGATCCTCTAGGTTTCTAGACAAATATTTGACATGTCATTCATTCACTCACATCTGATAGCCATTGTCATCACAATTCTAGGACTTACCTCTTATACCACCTTCCAGTATCTGATAACCATTCTCACTCTAATACCACTCTATAACCCTCTACTTTTTAGGGCATTACTAATTTACAATTTAATGGAGAACCTCATGCAAAGTTTTCCCTAAATCTCCACGCCTATAAGATCATATCCACATAATGTCATAAACCTATAATATAATAACCCATGGCCAAACTGTTGAAGTATTGTCCGCTTTTGACCATTATAGTCCTCATAGCTTAGCCCCTTTGTGGTTGATGCCCATACAAACCCCACAAAAGGTGCCTCAACAGGTTTCCACAAAGCCCTACAATTTAAAGTTCAAGAACTTTCTCCTCCATTTTGATGTGGGACCTTATCCAACCTCTTTCCAGCCCTGATGATCACTCCCCACCCTCATCAACCCTGGATGTTATACGCCCACCAGCTTTTGCCTAGTTCATCCTCGAACCACTATACTAACAGGGGTCCAGCTCTTATACTATTTGCAATACCCATGGCCACATTATTGAGGTATTGTCCACTTTAGACCATTGCAGCCCTCACAACATTGCTCCTCCTTTGTTTATGAATAGTAAACCCCCACAAAAGGTTCCTTAACAAGTTTCCATAGAGCCCCACAATTTAAAGTTCAAGAGCTTTCTCCCCCTTTTCGATGTGGGACAGTTCATGCTTGCAACCCTTTGCACAAAACCTTGCCAGGAGCCGCACCTTATCTAGTCTCTTTCCAGCATCAACAATCACTCCCTACCCTCATCAACCCCAGATGTTATATATAAATACCTTTATAAATTATAAAATACATCTATACATGGCACAAAATTGTAGGTCGCATTATGATGATAAATGACTATACTAACATATATACACATTCCACTAATATTAACTTGTCATTACAATTAATTCATACATGCATTATATACATAAAGTTTTAAGCTTTTAAGTTTATAACTGCTAATTTTTTTTTTATTTATCATTTGAGGTCAAAATGTATATAAATGTATGAAATTCCATGTATGGGGTGATTATATGATGTTATACTTATTAATTTGTGTGGGTAAATTACTTATTTTAATGCATCCATATTGATTATATTCATATGGAAAGAAACGTTTTGCTAAATAATTCAAGTGGAGTCATTATGTATATGAATTGCATTTAATGAAGTTAAATTGTGTTAGAGAAGCTACTTATGAAAAAGGCTACACTTATATCCAATTTTTGGAATAAATGGAGGATGATTTAGAAAACGTGTTCAACATAAAATTATATTGCTTGAAAATATCTTTCCAATGCATCAATAATAATGTAATTTGGAAATCGTATGAGGAAGTTATGGGCAAAATACCGAACCTATTCTTGGTGACCAATGGGTTAGGTGCTGCAACACCAGTATGGTGGTGGTGCACAGTAACCTATGATCTATTTAGTGGTTTTAGCCTTTCTTCTTCCCCATTCACCCCTCTTCTTTCCACATCCAAGCCCATGTCCCCACACCCCGTTTACATGAAATTTTAGCAAGAAAAAATCCTTCTTAAGTGTGATAATCCATTATCCATGCACTAAATCCCATCCCTAGCTAGTTTAGATGATAAAGGAGGAAACCATGGCTGCTATAATCCATGGTGGGCTCTTGGGAATCTAAGGCCAAAATTTAGTTCTAAGGAGAAAGCCATGCATGAAAATGATGGTAAGTTTATTTTTCCCAAATTAATTTATGTTTTCTACTTAGTTAGGGTTTGGTGCAATCCGTGACTAGTGACATTCGAGGAAATGCATGAATTAGATGTGGATTTCATGGGGTAAATGAGTAAGGGGGTAATTACAATATTTTGAAGCTTATTGGGAAATAAGAAATCTGAATTGTGTTGTAATTCTACATATTAGATTGGATAATTTTTAATTAGTTTTAATGAATAGCAAATGGATTGATTTGGAAGATAATTCCTGTGTTAATAAAGTTGTTTGATGATTATTATGTTAAAACATCAGGTGCATGCTATAGAGAACAGATTTTACTTGATGCACCTTTTTGAAATTTCTAAGTTTGAATAATGCACATGAAATGTCTGATGAAATGCGTCAAAGAGAAACAAGATGTAATTGATGGATTCTATAGTAGCTTGTATGTAACCATTGAAAGGTGTGTTAGTTGACATAAACAGATTAGCGAAATGTTATTTATAAGATGTTAAAGGAATCTTAAATGGAATATTATAATAAGAAAAATTTGAAAGGATGATTAAGAAAAACTTGCCCATCTTTGACTCAATTAGGATTTTGGATTAAATCGGGTAATGATTCCCAACTAAGATAAGTGTTGAAATTATATAATTGAACACTAAGATATTTGATATATGTGTGATTTGAATTGTGACCCACGTGATATGTATAGGGCCAGTTGAGTATGTATGGAAAGCTATGGAATTTGAAGAGTCGTGAAACTTGAGAATTCAAGAAGTGGTTTTCCATTCAAATAAGTAGGCTTTTTTATAATTGACTGTATTGCTAGATGAGGATAGTAATTATCCTGATGGTTGTATATGGGCATGTATGAATGGATGGGGATATTGGATATCCCATTTTTTTGTAATTGTTGAGATATACATATGTGGTGAATGGATGGTTGGGAATAGCCTATGTTCAATAATCATTCTTGTAATTTTGGATGAGTAGGTGTGTGAAATGTTAGGGATAATGTATATCCCATGATCTTGTTTTATTACATGTTAATGGGTGGAGTTATGGGGAGAAGGAATATCCCCAGGTTTCTTCTTCTTATTGTAAATGTGTGGATGTGTATATGGATGAGGATAGTGAGTATCCCAAGAGTTCTATAAGATGTTTTTTAATATGTTATGTGAATGTGTGTAGTGATGGAATGAGAAGCATTCCATGAAATTGTATATACATATAATAGTCAAGTTACTTTTACTATACTAATTGCATATGTATACTATGGGATGCCTGGGTGGCATTGATATGACATGATATGTGTTATGCCTACATGGCATACTTATAATATGTTGTGGCTAAATGGCATAGTGATGATGTGAAGTGCCTGTATGAAACTATTATGGTAGGAGATGCCTTGAGTGGCATAAAATTGATATATTAGGCTTGATTTGTGATATGTAAATATGACAAAATGGTGTAGAATATTATGTTAGACTAATGAGGAGTTGGGCCTCATGGATATATGTTATGGTTGCAATTTCATGTATTTATTCATGTTTTGGTGTAAAACATGTTGTTTTTGTTGAATATTATTTTTTATTCAACCTACCTAAAAGTTTGCCTAGACTCACGCCTTTATTTTAATTTTTAGCTAACAGGTCATGTGATGAAGCCCAACTAAGGGTTGGCGCTCGCGGGCAAGATCAAAAGATATTATTCATGTTAATATGATAAATTGGAATTATAATTTCATAGTGTATTTGTATAATTTTTGTTAAAAGATTACAAAATGATGTATATTAAGATGTATTGGCATATCATAGTGATAAATAGTCATGATATGTTTGATGGATTTATATGATTCCAGTTATGTCTATTGCCATCACAATGCGACTATAATTCCGGGTTGCTGTGGGTGTGTTTATGGGCAGCTTTGTGTGTTTTATGAATTATATTATTTTTTATAGTTGTTGGAAATACAATTTTATATGATAAATAATTGTACATGTATAGATCTTTATATTTCAAAATAGACTTTATGGGATTTTTGGCAAAATATTTCTCTTAGCAATAGGGAAATATAGGGCAATGGGAAAACACATAGGCCCCAAGGCGGGTTTGACAAAAGGATCACAACCTCTCCTGATCATGAGCCCCAACCCCATGTCGGGCTCCTTCTGACCTATCAAATAAAAACCAAGAATAAAATGGGGTGAGTCTGAGCAAACTCACTAAGTAGGCAAAGAGGAAAATAATGGTAAATAAATTATTAAACACTTATAAATCATCCAATATAAATGCAATTTCCATGATGTGCGAAATTTTTGACAATGCAACCTGTTCATATGCTCATAATGCTCATGTTCTTAGAATGCAGGCTTATGTTCAGCCTCACATACCTATGCTTTGAATGTACATATCATCATCATACAAGCATATCCTCAACCTCACATCCCTATGCTTAGGATGTACATGCCATTGTCATACAGGCTTCTTCTTAGCCTCACATCCCTATGCTCTGGATGTACATGCCGTCATTATACAAGCTTATGCTTAGCATCACATCACTGTCCTTGGGATGTACATGCCCATAATCAATACTAAATTGCTCGTGTATATCTTCATTTCACTATTACCAAGGCAAGCCTTTTCATCCTGGCATTCTCATTCATGCATATTCATCATACTAGCATTTTGATTCACACACCTTTATCATTCTAAAACCATGACTATGCCAAGCCTCCTTGCCCATTGATGGCCAAATTATAATTCCTCACAAGTGCCTAAGTGTATGGTAGTATTGAGTGCAATGTAAGGATCGATCCCATAGAGAACTATTGAAACTAATTCAATTAGATTTAATTACAAAAATTAACATAGTCTTAAAAATATATAATGGAGACTAAATAAATCTAAGTGCAAGGTAAAGTAATGGAGAACAATAATGAAAAGTAATGTAGAAGAGATTCTTAGGTTGCAAGAGTCTAGGGATCCGATTTCGCCACTCAATGATATCCTATGTTGTTGGGATGTTGGTGTCAATTCATCATCTTGGGTTCATTCTCATTAGTATATAATTATTACAGTTAGATGTGAAGGTTTAAATCAATTATTTTCACTCCTTCCAATTACCTATGGTGTTTAGTATAATTGCTGTGAAAACCCATTAAGACCAAAGAACTTTAATGAACCAAATAGATTGATTTAGCATTAGGTGTGTGCCATAACCATGCTCAGATAATCAATCTAATTCATAAAATTGGTCATCAAGCAATTTAATAAATCAAATAATTGCAATAAGCACAATGAATGAAACAATATAAAATTGAATTAATCAACCAACAATGCCTATTTAACAAAGAATACCAAGAAGGTCTACATCATCACCCTAGAAAAATAAATTTAGTTCATGCTAAAAAGAAGAAAAACAATATTCAAAATACTTATGTTGTAGAACTTGAAATCTCCCTCTTATTCCCATGTAGAATTCTCTTCCAAAGATGTGTGGCACCACTTTTTCCTCTCCCAAGTCTCTTATTTCTCTATTAAATACCTTTAAATAACCCAATTTAGGCTTCTCTTACACCTCCATATGAATTCCTTAAGTTATTTTGCACATAAAATATACAATTACTAAAAATATCATGTTTCAGCATACAAAGACTGTCTATCAGGAGCAGTTTTAATATTTTTATCATAACTTTCTCATATAATATCATTATCATATGATTATTCATTCATTAGAAATATAATTTCACTATGTATATCTTTGATTTTGAACACTTTCTTGGAATCATCTGACATATGTGCCAAACGTTGCCTTAGATTAACACCTATTAACGCACATCACTTTCAAAAAATCTTTAGAGATAGTTGTAGTATTTTGGCCACAACTTTCTCATACTAAATTCGAATCATGTGATTATTAATTTGTTGGTCAGATAATTTTAACTTCTATAAATTTTATATTTAACACTTTTCAAAATAAGCTTATATCTATACTAAAATATTACTTGAACTGCCACTAAAATATTATAATTTTTCTTATGCATGAAGCATCCAAAAATAGAAGTCTTTCTTTAATTGAATTGTTGTATGATAGTTCAAATTATAATACCTTGCAAGTACGCAATTGTATAATAGTACAATGTGCATGAGCAAGGGTCGATCCTATAGAGAATGACAAACTGATTTAATTAAATTAATTTACTAACTAAAACTAACTTTGAAAACATGGATTGTTGGTTTGAACTAATAAGAATAATAACTAAATAGATAATTACAAATCTAGAACTATAAAATAATATAGATGAATCTCAAGTGGCAAGGGTTTACGGTTCAGAGTTCACTACTTAATGACATCCCTTGCTATTTGGATATTGGACTCAATGCTTGTTTAGGTTCGATCTTTCTATGATATGATTGTTATTGTTTGGTGTGCGGGTTTAAATCAAGCGCTTTCACTCATTTTAATTACCTATGGTGTGTAGTATAATTGAGGTGAAAACCCATTATGATCAAAAACTATGAACCAAGTAGAATGGTTGTGCTTAGGTGTGTGCCTTAACCTTTTACTCTTTCATTCAAGAAAACTCATAGTCATGCGTTAGGTGTGCGCCTTAACTATGCATAGACAATCAATAAGATTTATGAAAATAGTGATCATGCAATCACACAAATTAAAAGATTGAAATAAAACCCATGAATAAAAACACAGACTTGCATTAAATAAGCAATAATCCAAATAATAAGGTTCATCAAAAAGGGCTACATCTTCACCCCAGAAAGAAGAAATTAGTTCATAAAGAAAATAAAAGATACTCCCTTCGTGAAGAACATAATACTGCAATTAGCCTTCTTGAATCCCTTTGCTCTTACGAATCTCCTTCTTTTCTCCTCCAAAAATCCTTTGAGTCTCCCTTAGAAAAACCCTAGAGTCCTTGCAATAGGACTCCCTAAAACTACTAAAAATAGCCCCCAAAAATGTAGCTTTTCAGTATATTAAAAAAATATTATTCTACAGTTTGATCAGCCGCTGGCGCCAATGGTGCTGGCACGCTGATCATTTCGCCCTTTTGCTGCTTCAACCCCACTCCTTTGCTACTTTGTTTGCCTTCCGTCATTGCCTTATTGCTCCATATTTGCTTGGTTTCTCTCCTTGTATCCACTCTTCCAATGACCTAAACATACAATATAAACATGTGAAAATGACATTAAACTACTTAAAGATTGCATGAAAGTAAGTTTGAAAATACAAAATATAAGTAATTGAAATACACTGATCAAATACCCCCAAACTTTAATCCTTGCTTATCCTCAAGCAAAATTAGCAGCCAAACTAGTGAAACAATTAGAATAATCTCTCTCAAATAATCAAACACATAACAGAAAAATTACACTTGTACATATAATTTAGAATTTAGTCAAAACACTTCCAACATAATTACATGAAACTCATACTTCATTAATCCTGTCATGAAGTGATAATCATGGATGTGTGTGCTATGTCACTTTTATGCTCCATGCATACTTATCAACTTACAATAATTGAACTAATGATTATAATGATTTTCACAAGACAAATCGTAAGCTTGCTTTTCATAATCTCTCTCCACTAATGCAAACAACTCTTATTCACTTGGATCAATAGGTCTTTGCTAAGCTTGTCATGGGGCCTTTGGTTTAGCTAACAAAGAAAGGAAGCAAATATCAATAAAATAAGAGACATAATAAACTTGCACAAGATTGTTCACTCTCTTAATTTTTGTTAGGATTTCCTCTATTTTTCCTTAATTTTGGGCTATACTATCACACCCCCAAACTTATTTTCTTTTTAATTCCTTGGTGTAACACCCAGGTGTTAACTTTTGGATAATGATGTATTTCAATACATTGTAATTGTCCTTAGTGAAAACATTTTGCTCAATTATGTATAAGAATGAATGTGAAATTGAGGATAAGTTGTTATTTTATGAGGACCATGTTTGATGTATTTTGAGGATATATAAAAGAGTATTGAATGCATACTTTAATGTTTGAAAATATATGAAAAATAATATGGTCTAAAAATATATGAAGAAGAAATGGAATAAAGTGGAGAAAAATCTACAAAATTTTGAAGGAAAAAGCCAGCCAATAAGGTGGTGTCAGTGGCACCAAGCGAAGTCGGTGGAGGTGGTGGCATTGGGTAGAGATAGCGGAGTGGCGTCGGCGGCAATAGATCGATCTTGGCATGGTGGTGTGGCAATGGGTTTGCATTAGCGGCCCCAATCCAGATCCGACTATATATATGGTTTGGGTTTCTCCGATTGGGCTCATTTTGTTTTTCTCCCGCTCCATTCAATTTCTTCCCCTTTCATGCCCAAACCCCATTTAGCCTTATTTCTTCCCTATTTAGATAGGAAATTATTTTAGCTAGCTAGTCAATTATGTAATCTTTCATTTAAATCTCAACTTTCGGCAATTCAAACCACATGAAATGGAAGAAAATGGAAGAAACTTCAGATTTCCACAAAATGGAAGGTGCAATATGGAGCTGGGGGCTTGTTCATGCATTTGGGGAGGATGACTATGTTTGTAAGTGACGGTAAGTCCAATCTCTTAACCAAAACTCTAATTTTGGATTTTTAGGGTTTTGGGAAATGATGGATTTATGGGTTTAAATTGGTGAATATGGTTATGAATTCATGGGATAATGATTTGATAGAGTAATTATTATAATTTGGCATGAGAAATTATGAATTATGCAAAGCTAGGGTTTTAATGAATAGTAAAGTTTGGGGATTTTGTGATTTTTATTGAAATTATCATAGGATAAATGATTAAATGTGTGATTATGATATTTCAAGACATGTTTTAGTCAATTTGGACTAGTGGAAATAAATTTTGAGCTATGCCCTAAGTAAGGGTTAAAAAGGGTTTCTGCGTTTAGGCCATGTAAGTCATAAATCGATTGGATTAAACATCTAATTAGATTATTATTGAAATTACATACATGTTGGTTATGCTATATGATGATAGCATATGGTTGGACATGGAATTTCTTGAGAATTCTTGTGGAGATGTGATGATGTATTAACTAATTGATGAAATGTCCCAACAAGGAATAAATTGAGTTTGATTATGACGTTAAGACCCTTATAGAATAAATGTATTCAGAGTTTAATGAGTATGCTATAAAGATTAACTAGATGTGGGATGTGTTGGGTTTTTGGTTGTGTATTGATGAGTCTGTAATTATGTATTTGGAAAGTATAAGAGATTAGCAATTAATCAATCATAGTATCTAAATCGGTGATTTGAAATGAACTAGTTCAAGTTATGCTTGTAAATGAATGGGATTTTACCATGTATAAGATAATCTTAGAAGAATGAAAAGGCTTAGAGCTTAAAAGGGGTGGTTGG
The DNA here is from genome assembly GCA_036873735.1 of Pouteria campechiana. Classification (NCBI taxonomy): domain Eukaryota; kingdom Viridiplantae; phylum Streptophyta; class Magnoliopsida; order Ericales; family Sapotaceae; genus Pouteria; species Pouteria campechiana. The sequence goes on from JAYJMB010003791.1 coordinate 43,293, forward strand.
AGCTAAAGGCCTAAGGTAAGTAGACGCCCCTTGTTTTGGTTTCAATGAATGATTAGTTGGGGATAAGAAATATTCCATTGAATTTAATTAGTTCTTATGAGTTTTCATTGGGGATATTGAATATCCCACATTTGTGATAATAGATGTTTATATTGGTTTGTGATAGCATCAATACTAGGGATAACTAATATCCCTTGAATTGAATTAGGTAATGCTAGTTAGTGTTGTGTGTATTTGATTATTCTTGTAAATGAGATTCTATATGAATTCATACAGGATATAGTACGGGAATAATAGATATTTCCTTAAGTTATACTTATTTAGTTTGAAATGGTATATTGGATAATCAAAGGAGCATATATGTTTATATATTGTGGGTTCAGAGGAGAAAAGTCATCCCCTAATTAGTTATTTTGTTGTATATGTGAAATTATATGTTTAAATACGCCTGATGGGTGTAGAATATGAATTAGAATCATGAGGATGAAGTCCTCGTAATGTGATTAACTCATTACGTCTTCTTCTTTTAAATTTTTAGTTGATAGGACAAGTGCAGAATCTCCACTGTGAATTGGGATTAGTAAGCAAGATTAGAAGACATATTTTGTATGGTATGACTATATGTTGGCATTGGAATCCCATTGTATATTGGTAATTAATTGTGAATCATATTGTAACTATATGATTATTAATATTGTGATAGTATGATGTAGATCCCTATAGTATTTATTGCCATCATGGTATGATACAGATTCTGGGCTGTGAGAAAATTTGGTTAGTGAGTTAACTATGAGTTGAATTATATTTATTGAAATTATAGTTCTATGTATGATTTAAAATTATCAATATTGATAATTAGAAATTATGAGTTTGAATGTTTGTATATTAGGTTTTAAATATTGATAATTTAGAGGGGACTCTGCCCAATTTTTGGCAGAATTGTTCTATTAAAAATTATGGAATAGTGAATTTATAGGAAGACTGTCCTTAAGAAAAACAAGGGAAGTGATAACGTCCTGCATAGGCCCAATAAATAAGCTATTGGATGATCATAATGCATAGGATGGGGGTACAGGGCGTTACTTGCGATATCAGAGCCCAATGACTTATCTGTGGGATAAGTTTAAATTACAAAATGAGCCTAGAACCATGATGGCAATGATTGTTTAAAGAAATAAAAAATAGAATTGTGAGATATATGGAAGAACACTAGAATTTAAGGGAGAGATTTTAATCATACATTGAAGTTGTGAGTAAAGGAAAAAGGGACACTCAGAAAATTATAGTATAGATGCTAATTATATAGATGATTATGGATATTGATATGAAAGGAAGGTGCTAGTGCTGTAGTAGCACGATGATGATTTAAAAGTAATCCATAATTGTTAGGAATAGAGTAACATAGCGGAAGCATAGTAATGCTTATATGCATCTTGTTTGAATATTAAATGTTATTATTTTATAGACATGATATGATATGATCCTTAGATGTTTATTTGAGGAAATGACCTTATTTTGATATTTTGTTAGATGAATAATTATATTCTTAAGAATTTTAAGGATTCCTTGATGAAATTTTGATGTGACCAATTCGCATACAAGATGATAGGTGTACTGTACTTGGTCTGTAAACCTGTGAATTGAATGAATTAGCAAATATGACAAAATTTGTTGATTATCATTATATTTCACTTGAAATTATAATTAGTAGTAACGTGAATAATTGTTGTAGATGATGATATGAAGTACGTAGGGATATTTTAGTTATACATATTTTTCTTGTAAATTTGAGATAAATTCCATTGAGATTGATAGGATATGTATATTATGACAACTATTATAATATAAGATGGTGGGATGATTGTGCTTCGATTATATTGAACATTGATATCACTGCATTTGTGAATGTTACTAGATTTGCAACATAGCCTTTTGTTGTAGCTCACTTAAATTGTTGATACTTGAACTATTGATTAATAAATTTGTATAATTCCCTTATGATCAACATTGAATTTTTTTTATGGATCTAAACTGTTGAGTTGATATATGCTAATTGTTGAGAATTGGTATACATAAAAGTTGAATTAGTTGCATTTGAGTTTGAATTTAATAAGTTAATTAGGAATGGATGATAAGCTAAGGAATTAGTGGAATGAAAACTTAAGAAGTGTAGAGATAGTGTAAGCAAGGTTAGTATACCTACCTTGCTTGGTAATTTCAAATATATGGATTGATGGGATCATGAGCATCCCAAGAATCTGGCTACCACATTTTCATGGATGTTTAAAATTTCATTATAAATTTATGGATGTATGTATGGTTGAAGATAGAAATTATCCTATAACATTGTATAGAAGAATGTTAGTGCATAAGGTAAATGAGTATTAAGAAATTATTGTGACTTGTCTATTATCAAACTATAGGAATGGATCAATGGGGATTAAGGGTATCTGAATGCGGCTCAAAAAATATTTACTCTATCCTTGATGTAGGTCAATGAGTGGAGATAGATGGTATGTTTATATATATATATATAGAGAGAGAGAGAGAGAACAAGGTGTGATGACCTTAGAACTTGTGTGAATGAATTGTGTGTTGTTTTGGATTAATTGATTGAATAAGGTACTTTTCAACTATTACAGTTGTAGTAAGGATTGATTCTATTTTCTTAAATAAGGCCATTATGTTACATGTGTGAATTTTGTCTAAAAAAAGTTTGTTTTATTCTTTAAGTATATGACAAAGAAGTATCCCAGAATTTGTTGAAGATGATGACATTGTAGCTTACAATGATATTAAATGATTTAGTAGTGGTTGTTTGATAAATGGAATTGCTTGGAATATTGTATGGATTGTAGTCCATTACGAATTAAATATTACAATGGTTAAAGATTAATAAAGTAATGATATCATAAGAGAGGAACGGAGCTATATGTAAATTTCATTTGGAGTTACAAAATTGAAAAGTAAACTTGTGATTGCTTTTATAGGAAGAATTGAGGTTATTTTATAACAATTATGATATAGGCGACATGGAGTGAATGAGACTTGTAATTAGTCTTTGTTTTCCCTACAAACATTGCTATTGAATATTATGCTCATATTGCTTTGGTTTAACGAAATGACATGATAATTCTTCATGTGGAAAAAGGGGTATATGAATTGTCTCTATCATAAAGAAATTCAAGAATTTAGATTGAGAATTCTGAGTTAGAATAAATTTAAGTAATGTAGAAACATAATTTAACATGATAATATGATGTAAATCCAATTTGGTTAAATCAAAAAGACAATGATGTGTTCATTAGTTATGAAGATTTGAATAGAAACAAAAGTAAATTCCGTTATGGATATAATTAAATTACTGTGAAATAGGACAAATATGAGTGAATTACATGGTAAATCAGAAGATATTACAAAGTTAGAATAATCAGAAGATAGATTGTTCTAACATTTTGTTCCTTGAAATATTAGGAATATGAGTAGGATTTCTATAAAGTATGGGTAATTGGTATCAAATATGAGGATGATGAATGACCAACTTGTGTAAAATATGAAAGTGTGTATGATAGTGAAGTTAAATGGAAAAGAGGATAACTCAACTCTTAGAATTGAAATGATATCAATGGATGTTGATAAATGAAAGACAATTTGTGATAAATTAATATATGTGTAAGGACAAAGGTGATACATCATGAATATAAGAACAAAGGTGTATTGTCCTATACTGTTATGAATTCCAGAGTATTCTAAAAATTTTAGGTATATGGAAATTGATGATGATTGTTGGAAATTGAAATTTATTTTGTTTGTTCGATTAGTTGTGATGAAGCATGGATTTTCTTAAGTTCAAATAGCTGTGCGAACCTTAATGGATGGTCAATTAATTTGATTAAATATCATATGTGTTTTAATGAATAAGTTTTTCCATGAGATATATGGTAGGAACTTTGAGAACTTAAATTGTGAGTGATTAGTATAAAAGATAGTATGCTTACATTTTCCTTGAATAACTTTGCTTGTGTTCAATTGAATATAATGACATGTATATTTTGATCAGAAATAATGACATGCTTATGAATGACTGAATGATTCGTTAAGCTCTATTTGTTTTTCTATGGACTATGAATTAATATAGTTTTATATATTGATTTACATTGAATATTGTATTTAGTCGAGCAAATTGATGGATGCATTTGATCAAAGTTCATACACTAGGTTAATGATATAATTTAGTATGAGTTTAGTAGTTTGAATAAGAATTAGAATACATACTTAAAGTTAGATATTTATTATTATACAGTTGTAATGTAATTGAGAATTTAATGGATACTTTGATAATTTATGAACTAAAGTCAATAGCATGGTTGGACTTATAAATTTATTTGAATTCACTAGTTTGTGAATATTATGATTTGAATGAATTAGCATGTATACCATGATTGTACTAATGTAATTGAAGAAATTGGTATTTTCTCATATGACTGATACAGAATGTTACTAGAAGTTTAAGATAATTGGGTTACTGACTTAATGTGATCTATATTTGAGTTTGGTCATCTGATCCAAATTTGAAACATGCTTTGATTATGAGTGAATATCCGATACATGCTTAGATTGAAAGGCATATTTAAATTAGAATATATGCTTGGATAAGAATGTATGTTGGAATTTGTACATTGGTTATAGTACAATCATTATGGAAATGAGAATGAATACCTATTTGGACAAATATAATTGTTGTAAAATTGAGATAGGATACCTGTTTTGGGAATTAATTGATATTCAATTGGTTATAGACTAAATGTTAATTGATTGAAGTACTTTGACTACGATATACGAAATAGTATGTATGGATAATATGGAATTACGTGATATACCCCATGCGGCATTTGGATTTGTGTGTGGTAGTAGAATGATTGGAACATTTGATGGTATTGGGATGGCATGAAGATTTGTTTGGGTTTGGTTATTTGACTAGTATTGGATTGAGCTTGGATATTTAGTTATTGGTTGATATTTGAACATTTCATTATTTGATAAGTTGGATACTTGGTTATTGAATTAAGGTTAGACATTTGATGATTTAACTAAGTTTTGGTATATTCATCTATTTGAAATTTGGCTGTTTGATTGAGACTTTGATGCATGATTAAGGTTCATGCTTGTGTTTGGATGCCTCTTGAAAGAGGATTGGTATGTATTTGAGGTCTGGATACCTGTCAGGAGGGCTACTTTGGATATTTGGGATCCCACCCATGACAAGGCTTTATTTGATTGTGCCACCTATGATGGTGAAGAGGCCTGATTAGCCTATTGTGTGGGACTCTTTTGCTTATTTTGTATGTATTGATGGAGAACTTGCAATCCCTAGGTTACAGTGATGGCTTGATATCATAGATGAAATTGGTAATGTTGTCATGGATGTTGTAATATTCGTAGCTAGGATTGTAAGGATGGACTAGAGTACACTGCAGTTATAAGTTAGTTGAGTCCCTTTTGGTTATTGGCTGAGTCCACTTTGTTGATGGCTGATGCCATTTGGGTGTGGCTATGTCCACTTTGTTTCTGGCTATATCCACTTGATTTGTGGTTGAGACTACTTAGTTTGTGGCTGAGTTCACTTGGTTTGTAGCCTCCTAAGCAGGATATTGGTTGATAGCTGGCAAACTTTTGGGTATGAATGATGAGATGGAGATATTAAGAATCCATGGCAGAGTAGAGCCAATTGTACTTGACTAGTCTTAGAAAATTATGTTATTATGTATATTATTAGTTGTATTAGCATCATGATAGTAGTTCCATTTTCATGAGAATGTAAGAGCCCTAAGCTAACTATTTAATTGAATTGCCAAAAGTTGTATAGGTAATTCAGACATCTAGTACAATTTGATGAGTGATTGTAAATAACACAATATTGGATATTTTTGAATGAATTGGTATTTGTATTATGATTAAGGGCGCAAAATTTAATTATTTATATCTATTGATTAATATGGTAATTGAATATGGTTAAATTGAATTGTTATGGTTAAATAATGTTAATATGTAGACTTTTCATGTATTGGGTTGATTTCAAAAATTTTGGAAGTAATAGAATATAGTTAGATTAAGAAAGTTCATTTTATAATTGGGCTCACATTGAATTGCATATATATGTATTGTATATAATATGAATGATAAATTGTTTCAGTAATCATTACATATAATTGTATAGACATTATGAGAAAGGTGCAAGGATAAGCATGACTAAAGAAATTTCTATGCCTTAAGTGATTATGAGATTATGTGTGTTTACAGTAATTGGATCTTGATTGTTTTAGTAAATTATTGTAAAAAATGATTAAATAACTATGTATTGTCATCCTTGTGACATTTTATCGAAAGATGGTGACCATTAACATGTTTTGAGATGTTGGTGTGCAATTGGGTTGAACTAAGAGAGAATATTATGAAATGCATTGTAATATAAGACAATAATGAAAAATTACGTGATATTAAAAGTTTTGAAGATAAAAATTTTTGTAAGGAGAGAGGAATGTAATACCTAGGGTATTAATTTTTGGATAATGATGTATTTCAATACATTGTAATTGTCTTTAGTGAAAATTTTTTGCTCCATTATGTATAAGAATGAAGGTGAAATTGAGGATAAGTTATTATAAGGCTATGCGTTTGGATATGATTTAGATTTATATGAGGACCATGTTTGATGTATTTTGAGGAAATATAAAAGAGGATTGAATGTATACTTTAATGTTAGAATATATGAAAAATATTATGGTCTAAAAATATATGAAAAAGAAATGGAATAAATTGGAGAAAAATCCATAAAATTTTGGAGGAAAAAGCCAGCCAACAAGGTGGCACCGGCAGTGCCAGTTGAAGTCGGTGGAGATAGTGGCATCAGGTAGAGACAGCAGGGTGGCGTCTGTGGTGTTAGATCGATCTTAGCATAGCGGTGTGGTAGTGGGGTGGCACCGGCGGCGCTAGTTGGCGGCTATATATATGGCTCGGGTTTTTTAACCCGGCCCATTTCATTTTTTTCTCCCGGTTCATTCTGTTTCTTCCACTTTCATGCCCAAACCCCGTTTAGCCTTATTTCTTGCCTATTTAGCTAAGAAATCATCTTACCTAGCTAGTAAATCATGTGAACTTTCATTTGATTCCAACTTTCGACGATTTGAACTGTGAGAAATGGATGAAAATGAAAGAAACGTCAGATTTTCACAAAATAGAAGGTGCAATATGGATTTGGGGGCTTGATCATGCATTTGGGGAGGACAACTATGCTTGTAAGTGACGGTAAGTCCAATCTCCCAATTGAATCTCCAATTTTAGATTTTTAGGGTTTTGGGAAATGATGGATTTTTGGGTATAAATTGGTGAATATGGTTATGAATTCATGAGAGAATGATTTGATAGAGTAATTATCGTAATTTCACATAAGAAATTGTGAATTATGCAAAGCTAGGGTCTTGATAAATAGTAAAATTTTGGGATTTTGTGATTTTTGTTGAAATTATCATGGGATAAATGATTAAATGCATGATTATGATATTTTAAGACATGTTTGAGTTAATTTGGACCAGTGGAAATAAGTTTTGAGCTATGACCTAAGTAAGGGTTAAAGAGGGTTTCTATGTTTAGGCCATGTAAGTCATAAATCAATTGGATTAAACCTCTAATTAGATTGTTGTTGAAGTTAATTACATGTTGGTTATGCTATATGATAATAGCATATGGTTGGATATGGAATTCCTTGAGAATTTTTGTGGAGATGTCATGATTTATTAACTAATTGATGAAAAGTCCTAACAAGGGATAAATTGAGTCTAATTATGATCTTAAGACCCTTATAGAATAAATGTATTTAGAGTTTAATTGGTATATTATAAAGATAAACTAAATGTTGGATATGTTGGCTTTTGATTATGTATTGATGAGTATGTAATTATATATTTGGAAAGTATAGGAGATTAGGAATGAATCAATCATAGTATCTAAATCAGTGATTTAAAATGAACTATTTTAAGTTATGTTTGTAAATGAATGGGATTTTACCATGTACAGGATGATTTGAGAAGGATGAAAAGGCTTAGAGCTTGAAAGTGATGAATGGAGCTAAAGGCCTAAGGTAAGTAGACGCCCCTTGTTTTGGTTTCAATGAATGATTTGTTGGGGATAAGAAATATCCCATTGAATTGAATTAGGGCTTGTGTATTTTGATTAGGGATATTGAGTATCCCACATTTGTGATAATAAATGTTTATATTGGTTTGTGATAGCATCAATATTAGGGATAATTAATATCCCTTGAATTGAATTAGGTAATGCTAGTTGGTGTTGTGTGTATTTGATTATTCTCGTAAATGAGATTCTATATGAATTAATAAAAGATATAGTATGAGAATAATAGATATTCCCTTAAGTTATCCTTATTTGGTTTGAAATGGTATATTGGATAATCGAAGGAGCACATGTGCATATATATTGTGGGTTCGGGGGGAGAAAAGTCGTTCCCTGATTAGTTATTTTATTGTATATGCAAAATTGTATGTTTGGATACGCCTGTTGGGCATTGAAAATGAATTAGAATAATGAGGACGAAGTCCTCATAATATAATTGACTTATTATGTCTTTGATCATGATTGAATTAAATTATGTAAATTTTAAATTATTTTCTATTAATTATGTTTACTTACTGAGTTGCCTAGACTCACGTCCTCTTCTTTAAAATTTTTAGTTGATAGGACAAGTGAAGAATCTCCACTGTGAATTGGGATTAGTAAGTAAGATTAGAAGACATATTTTGTATGGTATGACTATATGTTGGGATTGGAATCCCATTGTATATTAGTAATTAGTTGTAAATCATATTGTAACTATATGATTGTAAATATTATGATAGCATAATGTAATTCCCTATAGTATTTATTATCATCATGGTATGATACAAATTTTTGGGCTATGGGAAGATTTGGTTAGTGAGTTAGTTATGAGTTGAATTATATTTATTGAAATTACAGTTCTATGTATGATTTAGAATTATAAATATTGATAATTAGAAATTATGAGTTTGAATGTTTATATATCAGGTTTTAAATATTGATAATTTAGAAGAGACTCTGCCCAATTTTTGGCAGAAATGTTCCACTAAAAATTATGGAATAGTGAATTTATAGGAACACTTTCCTTAAGAAAAAGGGAAGTCATAACATCCTGCATAGGCCCAATAGAGCATAAGCTATCGGATGATCAAAATGGTAGCTTTGGATGTGGATTCTCAGTCGTGGATGGAAGACAAACCTCGATTCGATGGCAAGCCAATTCTGTTAACCAAAATTATGATTTTTGTTAATTATGGTTTCATATGAATTGTAAACAGTGATTTTTGGATAATAATTTGTATGGATTCATGTGTAAAACCATGAGGAAAATAATTAATCCATGTATAATAATGGTTTAGAATGGAATTGGGCATGAGAATTTGTGGTTTGCTCTATTAGGGTTTGAAGTAAACCATGAACAATAACTTTTTGGTGGAAATGGATATGGATTGATGTGAGAGTCATGGGGAAGATGATTATTCAGTTAATTGTAGTGTTTTTAACATGCTTAGTAATTGTAGTGAATAATGATTTGGGGATTTCATATATAATGACATTATGCAATGGTTGGAATGGATTAGGAACTCAATTAACTTAGTATTATAGAGAATTCAATGTTAATTGAGTTGTAAAGTGGCTGTGTATAACTGGAAATGGAATTTAGAGGTTATATGTTAATGAAAATGTTAAGCGATGAATGTTATATCTTTGGCGAATTGCTTCGATAAGATGCAAAGCGAGCTTGAATTTATGATATATATGACATATGTAGGGCTAATTGAACTTGGATTTGGAATCAAAGAATTTAAAAAATTATTCTAGCTCAGTGCTATGATTCCACACTAATGTAAGTAGGCTCTTTCTTTTGGCTATATGAAACATTCTATGTGTTTAACTAGGCATTTGTGTTTTGGTTGGGGATATTGCATATTCCACATTTCTTTATTTTTGATATGCGTTTGATTTGGGAGTACATGAATGTTTGGGATAATGTATATCCCTTGTTTTGGAATACCTAATGATTTATATAAATAATATTATGATTTGTAGAAATTGATAAAGTTGATATGTATGTATGAAGTATAGTGGCATGATTGAATGTAATCATTTGAGATTGAATTGATAATGTACGTGAGAGTTTCGTGAGTATAGATTTTGATTATTTGTATATGAAATGATGTGTTGGCTATGAACATGTTGTTTTAATTCATTATTATTTTTAAATCATGCCTGCTTACTGAGTTGCCTAGACTCACACCTTCTTATTTATTTTTTTAGCTGATAAGACAAGTAAAGAATTCCAATTGGGAGTTGGAACTAGTGAACTCGGTTTGAAAACATTATTTCTGTGATATGATAATTTGGAATTGAAATTGTATGTAATTGTATATTTAGATTCAAAAACTTCAAGTGATGTATAATTATAATTTAATTGGATTTGTATAATTGTAATGAAAATAATTAAATTAATGTATGACATGTCATAGATTGGTATAATTAATGTTGTATTAGAATGATATGATCCCAACGATCTTGGGCTCTGGGAGCGTGGGTGTATGTTTTAGAGTTTATGTTATTATTTTATTTTATTTGATAAATATAGTATTGATTTGAATGGATGAAATTTAGAGGAGGCTCCGCCGAATTTTGGCAGGGCACCCACCCTAAAAGTAGGCAAATCGAGGTGAAATACAGTGCAAAAAGGGTAAGTCGCACCTCGGAAGGCGGGGCATGACAAAATGATATCAAATCTTAGGATTTATCTATGTGATAAGTCTTAGACTCTAAGTGATAAGCCCAGGATAATGATGGCTTTGAGATATTAAAAATAGAGATAGGAAATGACATGCCTAAGGATAATTTGAGCATGATTTGAGAACATTAGAGAAAATTAGTTATGGGTAATAGGAAGGCGTGAGAAAGGAAATAAAGGTGAAGAAAATGATAATTGTGTAGGAATATAATCATGGGTAATTGGTATGAATGAAATTTGATGTTCATAGAAGATAAATTTTAAAATGACTATAGAAGCATTGTAATAGCATAAGCATGATTGAAATGAATAATTATATAGGCAACAACTGTAAGTTGTGATTTGAGTGGTGCAGGGAAGCATGATGATAGCATAGTGAAGTTTGTATATTGAACTAGTTTTAATTTTCTTTATTAGATTGAATTGTAATGGAATGAACTATATGAACCCTTATGGGTTATTTGATGAATTCAACTTGAGATAGTATAATGTAATATGAATTCCAAATGTTTATCTATATTTTTCCAGATTATAGATTTAATTTATAACTCAATAAATGTTGTAATGAATCATTATTAGATAATTTGTGGATTCCTTGAAGAAATTTTGATTGAAAACTTAGTTTGTGAATAAATAATTTTACTTGTGTATATGTTGAGTTGAATAAATAGTTATGTGAGCCATGATGATGTTGATTGACATTGGGTTGTACTAAGGTCGAATTGGATTGTGTTTATTGAAATTATGTTATGATTTAGTAAATAATTTTGTTTATGAGCAGTTAAATTGAATAAATGATTGCATAGTGATAGTAGTTATATTATTCATTAACTATTTGGGCTATTGTAAAGTGTTGATGTTATGAAAGGGAATGGATAAAAGTAGTAACTATTTTGAAGGTTATTCATCTGACCATTTGTAGAATTGCTATACTATAATGATACTGTGTTATGTGATAAAATGGTATGAATTGTGATAAAGGAATAATGATACTATGTTATATGATAAAATGGTATGAATTGTGATAAAGGAATTTACGTATCTGCTCATGGAATTGATATTGAATGTTGTTATTAGCCCAAGTTACTTGTATGAATGAATTAATGTGGTTTGCATTTGAGTTTAACCAATTGATCAAAAATTGATACATGCTTTAATAGTGATTGAGAAATTGAAGCATGCTTGGTTTGGAAATGAGAATAGGATGTATGCTTGGCTTTGGATCTGGATATTGACATCATTTGTTTGGAATTGAATTTGGAATCGATATCATTTGTTTCAATTTAACTTTGGATGCCTACTAGAATAATAATTGTGTGAAATTGGGTTTGGCTATTTGATTGAGGTGTAAAAATTTGATTAATTTATTAAGGCTTGGATAATTAACAATTTGATTGAGGCTTGGATGCATGGCTGTGATGCATGCTTGGAATAGTATGCCTCTTGGAATAGAATTGATATATACCAATGATGCTTGCTAGAATATGATCATCATGTATTTGAGGTTTGTGTGCTTGTCAGGATGATTCTTTTGGTTTTTGATGGAATCCATCTAGAAATGGACTATATTGCCTATATTATTAGACATATGAACTAACACAGCTTGACAGGGGTCCACCATCCTGTCCAATTAGAAAACAACACGACACAGTCGAGGCAATGGCTGCCTGGGTGGCAGTATGGTGGCATTTGGCATTTGTGAGGCATTCAGGATATCCATTGCATTCATGACATTCATAACATTCATGGCATTCATGACATTCATGGCATATGTAACAACTAGTGATGCTATGTCCACTTAATAATGGCTAAGTCCACTTGTTTGATAGCCTCTTGAGCATGGTATTGATAGCCTCTTGAGCATGGTACTGGTTGGTAGCATGCAAATGAAAGTATGAGATGTAGAGACGATTGGATATAGACTCTTAATTAGAAACTTTTGGTTATTGTTTGCATTAGCCACATGATAGTAGTTCCATTTGCACATGTGAGATCAATTCGATGATGGATGGATGATGGAATATATGTGGATAGTAATATGGAATGAGATTGGATAGTACTTATGATATAAGTTGTATTATCACAATGTAGGCATAGTGGGAACATGTATTCTTGTATAATTATGGAAAATTATATGACATTCAATTTATGTCATCATTATGATAAAAGATGAATAGGAAAAATGTTTATTAGAATATATGTTGATAAGTGAAGCTGGTATGGTTCTTATGGATATAGTGATTTCCATAATGATTAGAAAGAGCTAATGTTGTATGAACTTGATTATTTTGTTCATAGGCTGGATAAATAAGGTGTTTAAACCCTATTTGGATCAAATTGTGAAAATGCCTAGTGATTAAACTATAATGCCTTCCAAGATTTTAAGAGATATGTTAAGCTAATTGAATTCATTGATAATTGAAAGTCTTTTTGGGTTAACCTGATATTTATTGATAAAGTTAGCTTTATGAATTGAGCATTTTAAGGCTTTTAGATAAGGCACTATGTATGTGCATTTTTCTATTAGTTAAGGACCGTGGGTAAATATTCAAGTGATCAGAAAGTCCCTGCTTGCGTGATGTATTATATGGATACGGATCCACAAGTTCTAATTTGATTATAAATTTGAGATAGTAACAAAAATTACTTGATCTTGAAAGTTTTGGGGACAAAATGTTTTGTGAGGAGGGGAGATTGTAATACCTATGGTGTTTGAAATGTGAAGATGGGTAGAGTTTACTTGATAAATTTGATAAAATTCACTATTTTGAGCTATACATAAGTTAATGAGAAGAGAAAGAACTAACATGGTAATTTGGGAAAAAGCCTAATTATGATCAATATGAATGGCCTAAAATAGTCATCATATGTATTGTAACATGTGCGGAACATTGGATTGCACATTGGATGCAATTTGAAATGAAAATGCATATGGAGTCATTTATAGCAGAAAAATGTTGGTAAAAATAATTGAATAGGCAATTTTTGATAATCGACCTCAAATGAGG